>JAKJXP020000163.1:0-65593 GCA_022225965.2 Diatrype stigma | reverse complement strand
CCCCAGCCCCCCCGGGGGGCTGGGGCTGGGGCGTCGGGGGCGGAATCGACGCATTGTTGGTGCCACATGGATGACTGGTGGCGGGAGGGGTTTTGGGTACCGTTGGCTGGGGGGGCTGCCAGTCGACGGCGGGGTCGTCGAATAATGGGCGGTCCGGCGAATGGTTGCGTGGCAGGAGGGGCTGCCAAGGGGACGTCGAATGGAAGGAAGGAAGGGGACGTTAGGTTTGCGGAGGGGGCAGGGGACGTCGGTAATCGGTGCCAGCGGCTTGGCAGAAGTCGGTGGCGGATGGCAGAAATTGCCGGATTTGTTGCCATTGCTGGCGGCGTCGGGAATACGTAAAGCAGGGCCCGCTCGGTTTGCGTCGCATGTATGCGGCTTAGCAGCTGCGTATTTCGATAAGCTAGGTCGTTACCTACCGCAGCAATTACTGGGCTGGGCAGACTTAGCTAAGGTGCGGACAGTTTAATCATTTGTCCAGGTGGTTATACATTCTTTTTGGGGGTGAGCTATATGTAATTAGGTAGCTAATTAGTAAATAGGTCCATTTAAACGTTAAAATACATTATTATCATTATTATCCTTTTTTGCCGTTCTTGCAAATATAAATTTGGAATAGGTCCATCCGGACGTAAAAATTCATCATCATTAATTTGGAATATTGGCAGCTGCTTGAAAAACTTATTACGGCCGGAACGTTATAAACGTTTCGTTATTTCTAACGATTATGGACGTTTATTTTTTTTTTCGAACGTACCGAGTTCTTTTTTCTTCGTCGGTTTTCTAATTATAAGGGTCAGATTTTTTTTTTCGAAAGGAATGGCCCTGCAAAAACGGAATGTTAACTAGCTCGTTTATTTCGTCGTCGTTAAAGCCAGCGGTTCGGCGGGTAAATCTTTTTTCCGTCGCTATTATAATTTCTTTAATTAAAAGGCCGGCTAAAACGGGATATATAAGCAATTATATTCGAAGTTGGGGCATAAATTAAAGCCGAAATTATAATTAAGATTGTTTTTCTTTTTTTTTTTTTTTTACATCTTCGAGTTTTTCGTCGGAACCCGGTATATCGTTTCTTTTTTCGTTTACGTTTACGTTATTAACCTGCATATCGATTCGGAGAATTCTTAGAGCTGGTATTAGTAATGCCATGACGACGTCGTATGTGAGAACAAACTTTAAGTAAAAGACGATGATGATTCTTCTAGGAAAAGACTAAGTTATAGCTAAGCTGATAAGATTTATTAATATAATGGAAAACAGAACCCATTGTCTTCCAATTAAAAGAAGAAGCTTCCAAGCAGGGAAGCTTTCTATAACAACTTGCCCCTTTTCCGAAAGACATTATTAACGTTTCGTTAACGTTGTTTATTCAGCAATACGAATCTTCTTGGCTGCTTTTTCTAATCCTTCGAAGGCCTTGTCCGAAAATTTCCTTTTTGGCGCGGCCGGAATTGAATTATTGGAACCCATTAACGAAGCCGAAGGCTTTTTTTAGTAAAATATTGGCTATGGCTGTAATAGTTCGGCCGTTATTATCTATTAAAAGACGTAATTCAAATCGTTTTTTTTTTTGCGTTAAACATGCTTTGTTTGTTTATGTCCTATGGGTTTAGTATTTGATACGTTATTTAATGCGTTATTATTGTTTGGTACGGCGTTAGCAATAACGTTTGAATCGTTTTTGATGCTTTAAATAATGGTTTTAAAAATAACGTATAAGTTATTTTTAGGGCCATAAATATTGGTTCTAATATTTGGTATGTCGTTAATAATAACGTATAAGCCGCTTTTGGAATATAAAATATTAATTCGGGGTTTTTATATTAGGCCGTTAGTAAAAAAGAAAATGCCGTATTTTGGATTTTGAATATTAGTAATAAATGTATTTTATAGGAAAACGAACGTAGCTTTTGTGGACCAAAGAGTAACAAAGGTATACGTAAAAACGACAATGGCTTCGTAATAGGGTTTAATTTTAATGCAATATTTGTTATTTGTATTTTTATATTTATCATTTATATTAATAATATTGCTAATGTATTTACGTTACGTAAAGTTATTTCGTATATTATATCGAATGCTATTGATTTGTTTTTTTATTATAATATAAGGATGTCGTTTATTTCTTTTGCCGCGTTTATTTTTTTTAAGTATTTCTTAAGATTTTTGCGTTCGAATATATTTCGTTCGGAAATGTTAGGTATTTTTTATAGGACGTCGGTTATGCGTAACGTTAATGTATTATTTAATAATGTTTATAATTAAATGGCCTTATTATATAAATATAACTAAATTTCGTTATAATTAACCTATTCGTCGAAAGCTTTATTTAATATTATAATATTATTTCCGATAGTATTAATTATTTTTTCGATAAAGCTGTATTCGTTTAATTTATTAACCTTATATATGTTTATTTTATATTTAATCCAAGGGTTTGGCAAGTCGTCGATGTTTTGCATAACTTGTTTGTATTCGTTTTGTAATACCATTTTCTGTTTTAAGCCAATAGCGTTGGCAAATTGTAATTAAAACGCCTATAATAAGGACGTTATTATTATCATAAACGTAAAGCCGCTTAAAAAAGCTGGTTTTGCATATGCCTATTTCGGCGATATTTTTTTGGACTGGATTGCTCGCAACGGTTAAGGCCTCGACTTGGATATATTAAAGGTTTTGTATGTTTTGAATATTTTGAATGTTTTGGCCAGTATTGGCTTAATAACCGATACGCATTTTTTATAAGCCAAACTATTCCTGTTATAATATTTCTTCCAATAAGCTAGGATTCGTTTAACGTCCGTTAATACGATGTATTATTTTGTTTCGGTTTGTTATAATTTTAATAATACCTTTTACGGTTAAGAATTAAATTTATTTGCGTCTTTATATATTCGGAACGCTTCCATTTTTTCCTTAAGAGGCAGCCGATATTTATAATTCGAATCGTTTTTTTAATCATTTTTATATCCTTTTTCGATAATTATCGCCAATGTTTTTAATGTGTCCTATTAAATTTTGGAATTTGCTGGTTAGCTTATGGGATTGATTTTTGCCAGCGCGTCGATTACCAATTCCAAATCCATATCTGCCGGAGGCATATATATTTTAAGAACCTTTTTTTAATAATTCTTCGCGTTTTTGAAATCTTTAATTGTTTTTGCATTTTTTTTTGGCATTTTTTTGTATTTGTTCGAAGTTATTTCTGTTTTTAATAGTAACGCGAAGTTTGGTTTGTTAATTTCTGTTTATCGCGTTTGGAAAATATTCGTGCGATTTTTGATTTTTGTCGATATTAATAAGCTAGCACCTCCGTATAAAAAGGTTTTGTCGGGAAAAGCCTTATTTTCGATTTTTGCGTTAGTCATTTTGTTGTTGCGTATTATGGAAATCGTTTTAAGAATGAAAAGACCGGAAAAAAAAATCGGTACGAAGAAATTATAGAAAAGAAAAAGAAAAAGGTAGCAAAAAGCTTGTATTTGTTTTAAAAAAAATTTTCTTTATTATTATGTGGTTTGTATATATATATATATAGCATTATGGGCATATAAGTATGTTATAACGTTTGGGTTTTATTATTTTATAAGTAATTTTTATTGGTTATTATGGTATATTGGTATTTGGACCTTTATATTAGTTTTTGGGATTATCTGTATTAGCTTTTAATCGGGTTTTGTATTCATTAACGTATTAAAAGGAATAACGTTATTATTCTTAAGTTTTAATTCTTCCAAAGTTAATTTGTGTTTCCGGTTAAATTTATATATTAATTCAGTAACGTTTTGTATAAATAATTGTCTTGAATATTATTCGTTTTATTATAACGGCCATCCTTTTTATTTTATTAAATATTCGAGTATTGGTTTGCCTTATTTGTTGATTCGTTTTTTAAGCAAGGATTTTAATTCGTAAAATACCCATTCGTCGTTATTTTCCTCGATAATAACTTGTCCTAGAAATGGACGTTTTTTTTTTTTACGGATTTGTATTTCCCGGATTTCTAATTAAATGTGCCATTGAAATTATTTTATATATCTTTTAATATTTCGGAAAACCGAATTCGTAAATAAGATCTCCAATTCTTTTGATTATTATTAAAGGGCCAATTCGTTATTTTGACCATTTTCTGGACGGATTTCCTAGCAGATTATATTTTCCATATAGCTTTAGGTATATTTCGTCTCCGACGTTAAATTTCAGTGGGGCGTGCTTTTTGTCGTATCGGAGCTTGCTATTAGCTGCTGCAAAATCTATGGCGACCTATGCGTTCCGTTAATATAGCTATTTAACGGTTTCGAAATTAATAGAATTTTGTAATACCTTAAGAATGGATACTGGAAATAATGGCTTAGAACCAAGCGTTACTTCGTTTGGCGATTTTTCGAGTACTTTCGATTTCGAATTATTTGCATTATATTATAATGCTAATATAATAACGACTTATGGTTTTTCGGATGTCGTTATATAATATCGAATTGCAATTTCGATATTTTAGTTTCGTCTTTTTGTTTGGCCGTTTTCTTATAAATAAAAGGCTATAATAAAATTTAGCATTGTTCCTATTTATATAAAAATCGTTTACCAAAACTTAAACGTAAACTTTAGATTTCGGTTAAATATAATTCGTTTTAGCAATTTCTAATCGTATAGTTATAATATCTTTAACGTAATTATAACCCATTTCTTTACTATATATATAAATATCCTAGGATTAATATTGTTTTTTTTAAGAATTTGCAAATCATTACCATTAACGCGTTATATATTTCGTATTCTGGCATTTTTTAAAAGGTATTTACGGCTAATACTTTGGGCAATCCAATAATAAAGTCTTACGAAACGCAATAATATAATATTAAATTCGAAATAACAGGTTTCAGTAAATCAAGTAATATATTTCGGTTCGTTTTATTTTCCATATATTCGGGACAGAACCGATAATAATTCCTGATTTTTCGTATGAAACTTCGGATATAAAGCCTTTTCAAATTTTGCGCCATACGGGCCGTATTAAAATAATGCTTTTGGTTATGTACTATTTACAAAATATTCTTGCAATAGCTGTTTGGTATTATTAATCGCTTAATTCCTTTTAAAAATACGTTATAAAATAAATCGTTTTTTATCGTAAAACGCATTCCTTTTATATCGAACGATTTTAAATTTCGCAGTCGTTTAAGCTTTAAGTTTAATTCGTTTTATTTTCTTTTTAAAGCTTTAAGCAATCGTTTTTCGATTTTCGCTATTTCTTTGTCTTTACGTTTCTTTAAATGCCGAAAGATTTTAATTAATTTATTATTTTCTTTATATCCGTTTAATAGCTTTATTCTAAAATCGGAAAATATGGCGAATTTTATATATATATAGCCGAAGTCGTTAATAATGTCGTTAAGCATATCTTTTTCTTTTTTAGCTGCTTTTTTTTCGTTCGTAGGATTGTTTTTAGCCGGTAACCTAAATAACGCATTTGGGACGAGGTTTATTTTTTTTGGTATATATTTAACGTTTAATTTAAATTGCTTTAAATATATTAAGGCTATAATTAAACGAGGATTATTTTTTATTGCATTAATAAAGTTTAAATTTCGTTGCGTAATTATTTTTTTAATAACCTTATGGTTTATTAATATAATTATGTTTTTTATGCATAATTGGATTTATAGACGTAATTAACGATATGTTTATACGAAACCTATTATTTTAAGCTTTATGGCTTCATATTTACGTTTTGCTTTTATAAACATTTTGTTAAGATATAATATAATTTCGATATTATTAAAGAAAATAGGGCCGTTTGTTTATAATATACGTAAATGGAAAACCATAATACCGAAACTTCGTTATTTAAACGCATTTAGCTTAATAAATATTTTTCGTTTTGGATTTTAATAAATAAAATAAGTTCTTTATTCGAAAGCGTTTTATAATAACTGGAATTTTTTTTTTTCGGCTTTAATAAGTTCGAATTTCCTATTCGAAGTTTAAATCTTTTTTTAAGTTACTATGGACTTGGGCAGTTCGCCTGATTTTCGTTTTTCGGCTAGCATATTTATTTTACGTTTTTATAATGGCTTTATTTTTTGTTAATATTATGGTATATATTTTTTTAGCCATATAGTTATTTCGATATATGTTTTTAAGTTTTTTAATATTTTTGGGAATTCGATTTTTGCAATGGCTTCCAGTTTTTTTTTATCGATAGCTATATTAAATCCGTTAATTTTAAATCCGAATAACCGTATAAAGTCGTATCCATTAAAAGATTTTTTCGGATTTAATAAAAGACCGATATTTTCGAATAATATAAGTATAATGTCGAAATATACCAGGTATTCGTTTTCCGAATTATTTGTAATTATAATATCGTTAATATATGTTTTGCAAAATTTTTTATAATTATGAAATCTTTGGTTTATAAACCGTTACGCAAACGGTGGACTATTTCGAAAATCCATTAATACGACGTTTAATATTTCGAGTTCCCTTAATAAAATAATGACCATTTTATTCCGATGCTTTGGATATATTGGCAATTGGTAAAAAAATGCTAACGCATCGAAAATAGTAATGTACGTTTTTCCGAGAATAAAAAACAAAATGTTTTCTTAATAAGGTATGGAATATACGTTTGGTACGACGATGTCGTTTAAGGCTTTAAGGTTTACGACGACTTTTCTTTTTTTCGTTCCGTTTATTATTTTTCATACGACGAAAACGGAACAGCCGAAAAGTATAAATTCTTTTATTTAATTTAAACGTTTAATATTATGCATGTTATTAAATAACTTATTAAGGAATTTTTTGTTTTTTTTGCCTAGTCGATATAAACGTATTCGGATGTTTTGTTTTTGCCATTTTTTTATTAAGTCCATACGTATTATTTCTTTTTTTGGCATAGGTATAATATTTCTGTTTTTCCAAACGTCGAATTTCTCGAGTATTGTTTTAATTTTGGTTATAAAAGCTTTATTTGCCGCCGATATAATAACGCCGTTTTTTATATGGATTTTAAGATCGTTATTTGGTTTTATTGAATTAATGGTATATTCGTAATAATAGGGCTTTGCATATTTTTTTAATGGTTCGCCTAAATTATTTATAGCTTTCTATATGTTTTATAAAGTGGCTTTTTTTAAGGTAAACGCATATATTAATTCGTTTGTTATTTCGATTTTTTTAGATATAAATAATTAAAGGATTTCGTTTAAGCATTTTATTATTACAGATATTGCCGCTTGGGCTGTTGTTATTTTCGTTTAATTAATATTCGTATAGTAGGCGTTTTTTGCATTCGCAATCTGGCCTAAACGCGTATTTCGGCGTATGATAATCGGTTTATCTGTATAGTTAAAAATAAAAACAAGCTTTGGAATATTCGTATTGGTAATTGCATTTATAACATTCGGAAATGTAGCCGTAAAAGTATAGGCTTTTTTGTTTCCGTATTCGTTAGTATTATTTAGTTCTGTAAATTTGGTAAGAATTATAGCCATTATATGCGGTGATATAATTGTATTAACTTTGGCGATTATTCGGTTTTTAATGGAAGGCGTTTTTCGAATAACTTCGAAATTAAAATTAAAGCCCTTATAAAACGCCAATTTGAGACGCTTTTTTGTATAATTTATGATAGCTTTATGGTTATTAAGTTACGAATTTCCGAATAACAGTTTGGGCTTGAAACTTTTATAAATCCAGGCTTTAATTGGAAGTTATAAAATAATTTAAATATCTTTTAGCCTAGTAGGAATATTTATTGTTTATTTTGTTTTTTTCGGTTAGCGTAATAAGTTCTTTAATGCTTATTACCGTAATAGGGTCGGCGTAAATTCTTATGGCTATAAGGAAATGCTTATATAACCAATTTTTGTTTATTATTTCGTTTAATAAACCGGTATCCGCGTATTCGGATATTAAATGTTCGGATATATTAATGACGAATTTTAAATATGTATGTCGAAAACGTACGGTACCGGCTTTAAGTATTTTGGGTTTTGTAATTATTATATATAATAAGAATGCTTTTTTTTCGTTTAACGAATCCATTAAATAAAGGTCGGTAACGTTTTCGTTTATGTTATTATGGGACGTTTAAAAATATTCGTCTTCGATTTTTTCGACGGTGGGTAACGGTGGCTTTAGCGGCGTAAGAAATAAGGATTTATTTTTAAGGATTGATTTAAGGATTGGCTTAATGGTACGATATTTATTCGACATAACGTGTCTTATGTATTCGTTATAAGATTAGAACATTTTTTTGCATTTCCTGTAAATCCGTCGTTTTTATATTTATTCGATTAATATTTCATTTTAATTATTATTATTATTGGAAAAGGTAATATAAGCAGAAGCGTTATTATTATTTACGAATTATTCGTTATCGTTATAGTTTTTTAATATGAAATAGTTATTAATGGTAAGCTGTTTTTCGGTAGATTTTTTAAAAGGATTATTAATAGTTATATAATATTCGTTATCGAAGTAAAACGTTTATATATTAACATTTTGACTTGCTTTTATTTATTTGTTTTATCGACGGTTATTTTCGAATTTGATATTGCGTTTACGTTTTTAGGCGTTTTTGTTGCGGAATTTTTTACGCAAATTGCCTTTATAATTGCTACGGTATGGACGAAATTCTTCTCGTAAATTTGAGTTTTTGCTTTTGTTGTTGCCGTTATAATTGCCGTAAAAGTTATTTTTTAATAATTTTGTTGCAGTACCGTTTTAATTAGCTTAATTTCCGAAATACGAGAATGGGGCTATTAGCAAAGAACGATTTGGTATTTCGATTTATTTATTGGTTTCGAATAATTTTTGGTTAATGGATTTATATTGTTCCTTTTCGAGATTAAGGGCGGGAATAAACGTTTATAGTTATATTAATATTGCTTGTTTATAAGAAGTGGATTTATTTTCGAAATGTTAAAGCCAGTTATTAAGACGGAAATTAAATTCGGAAATAATAAGTATTTGTCGTAATTATGGGTAAATTACGTTATAGATATAAATTATTAATTGCATAAACGTTATTATATTTGCCGTTTTATAGTATTTTATATGCTTTATCGCTTATGCGCGAACGGATACGTTAATATAGACATAATTAAGATTATATTGATCCTTTAATAAGAATAGCAATGCATTAGCTTTTTTAATTTTAAATCGTTGAATAATTCTGTTTAATAAAGCGTTTAAGTTTCCGAATAAAATCGTTTTTATGCTTTAATTAATTTTTATTACTTACCAAATTTAGGCGTTTTTATAAAGCAATTGGGAAAAATCTTTAATAATAATCTCGGCTTTATTTGGGTTTTAGGCATATTTATGGATTATAACTATAAAAAGCTATATATTACGTCAATAAATATTTATATCGATTTGGGCGAAGTTATTCGTTTCAAAAAAGGATTCTAAGTTAGGGTTTAAAAAACCGATATTTTGGAGCTTTTATTTACGGATAAAAGAATTCTTAAATTAATTGTTTCCAAAAGATTAAAAAATTGTTTTAGCAATGTCGATAAATTCTTTAAAGCCTAAATCCTTTAATCCATTAGGCAAAACGACAGCTTTATTTAAACCTTAAGCAAGGGCGTTAATTTCCGTAAAGGAACCTCTTAAATTCGAAGATTTATTAAAAAAGGATGCTCCCGCATTTAAACCTAACGGTTTAATTCCGGTATTAGATATTTTTTCGTTATTAGGATTAAATAAATATATATTTAAGAATAAAAACACTAAAGGAATATAATAAGTTTCTTGTTGCTATTAAATTATGTTTTGGAAATGTTTTAACTGGAGGCGTCCGAATTTGTTTATAATGTTTTCGGCTAGATTGTTTTAATATGTTAATATAAAAATATTCCTAAAAGGGGTTTTTGGAAATGTATTTTGCAGACCGGAAGGTAACCTTTTTTTTGGTATTTTGGGGGTTTGTTTCGGGCTATCGTTGGTTTGTTTTTTTTTTATTTTTAATTACCGTTATCGTTGTTATTATTTAAAGGAATGTTTTATATAGGGGTAAGGTTTGGGAATTTTTCGATAACGTGCTTTTCGATTTTCAAATAAGCCTGTTTAAATTTTTAATGGTCGACAATTCATTTAGCCGGATATTAAGTAAATAAGGCAGAAGAATTTTTAATAATTCGCTTAGGTTTTAATAAAAAGGGATAATTATATTTTAAAAACAACTTATGAATTTTAAGGATAATGTTTTTTAATAATGGATTATGCTTAAAATAATTTGGATAATCGATAATGAAATTTGATATAGTTATAAGGGTATTCTTTATTATAAACATAGGGATATAATGGGGTTTTAAATGTTAAAGTCGTAATATAAGACGACGACCTTAAAAAAATGGATAATTAATAAATGGTCGAATTACCGTAAGATAGGGATCTTTTTAATCGTCTTAATAAGGAAAAGATAAATCTAATGGTTTCAGGAATGAAACCGATTAGTATGAAGCCATTTTCGATAACCTATATTGCCTTGCAAATACCGACGCCTAAGGTGGATAGTCGAGTCTCGAAAAAAGACAAACAAAATGGGTATTAAAGTAAACGTCCTTGTTTTCCGAAAACGAAAATAAAAATAAATAGATAAAAAAGGGTTGTCGCGTTAATTAATTAATAACAAAAGGATAAATGAAATTGGGGCTTAAAGGGCCTGGTCGGTCGGCTTTAGGACCGATATACGCCATTATAACAACTAAGCTCGAAAAGACCGAAAAATCGGTTTGCAGCTTAATAAATAAGGGATATAATTGTTTATATGGATTAAAGATCCGAATGGTATATGATTATGGTGGTGCACGAGGAAATGCTACCAAGTTGTAAGGATAAACTTTAAGTAAAAGACGATAATGATTCTTCTAGGAAAAGACTAAGCTACAGCTAAGCTGGTAAGATCTATTAATATAATGGAAGACAGGACTCACTGTCTTCCAGTTAAAAAAAGGAGCTTCCAAGTAGGGAAGCTTCCTGTAACATCGTATTATTTCATATCGGCGTTCATGCTGCTATCGTAAAGGGGTAATTATTATTATTAAGATTACTATTATTATTAGGCTTTTATCGCAGCTTTTTGCCGTTTTTTTTTCTTTGCTTAATTAAGGCGTTATATTATTATTTGCCAAATTATTTAATATTCGCCAGCTATTTCTTAATGGATTTAATAATTTTATTATTCCGTTTAATAGGCCGAATAAAGTAAGCTATTTAATTAAAAAAGTATGGAGCCCTATAATTAAGGCACTTAATTTTTTCTTTATCGTATATCCTTAATATCGTTATAATTGGATGGACTTTGTTATTTTTGCCGCATTTCCGGCATTTGGCGTCGTTGTTGCAATATTTGCCGTCGTAATATCCTAAGCAATTTAGGCATTACATAATTTTGGGCGCTTTATTAATAAGCTTGTCCAAATAAAAGCCAAAGATTCGGAAACGTTTAATTGTTTATAAAAAGGCTACGACCTATTCCTAAACGGAAACTTCCGAAATATGTCGTCGAAATCGATATAACGCAATGGGTTATATTTCCGTTTGCGTTATATTCTTAGCTTTAATAACCTAAGTAATGGGCACTTTGTTTTATATAGTTTATAATTCTTCTGGTATTTACGTAAAAATATACGTATGTTATTCCTTAATCCTTTCGAATCGGAAATTAGAAATAATAGTCGTCCGCTCGAAAATGTATTAGCGCGTTACGTTATTACGGAAACGTATAACCTATTCGGTTTTAATTTTCTAGACGTCGATAACTTTCTTTAAGTCGATTTTAAGAAATTTGATTACGGTAGCTCGTACGTTTATAAGGCGTTATATATTCCATTTATGATTAGCTTTTAAGCGAAAAAAAAACCGGTTGTTTATTTTTTCTGCCAATAGGGTCGAATTATTAAGAATTAACGTGCTTTTTTTGCCTTTTGCTTTAAGCTTACGGGATACGTTAATTCATTCGTTGCTTTCCTTATTCTTTAGCTTGGCGGCTAATGCATATAACTGGACTTAAAATTAGGATTGGGTTTAATATTGGATTTGCGGCTGGTTTTTTGCATTTCCTATACGAATCGGAAAAGCTTTTATAGCAGCAGCAACAGTAATAACGGTTAAATAAATTACGAAATTAATATGCCTGTTTTATACCGGAAATATTATGTTTTTGTTGCGGCTTTGTTTTGTTCTAAACGAAGAAAGGAATAAATTATAAGACTTATCGTCCAGTTTTATTAAGTCAATAGGCTTAAAAGGTAATATAAATAAAGGGGCATGGCGGAACTGCGAAAGCCTTCGTGCCTTGGTCGGTTAAAAGCCGGGATAAGATTAAATCTTCTTTGGATTTTTCGTAATTACGAGTTATATAATAAACTATTTAATTTATTAGTATATTATTCGAAACTAATGTATACAAATGGGTTGGCGGAAACTTTCGAAGACTAAGTCGAAAAATGAAAAGAAAATTATAAGTACTTCGAACTTAATACGTATATTGTTTTTTTTTTCGCGCATATTCTTAACCGCTATTAAGATGGAATTTAAAAAGGGATTCTTAAGGGCCCTTAAAGGTTACTTTGGAATTATTCCTTTTGCCTTTCCTAATTTCTGCCTTTTTGGAGCGTTTTATTTGTTCGTATTCGTCGTTATTCTTCGTAAATCTAAAGAAATGGCTTCTCGCATTATAGCGTCCGTCGTTTTTGACGGATTCTGGAAAGTCGTAGGAACTGGTCTTTTAGAACCTATTTCCGGCGGTAGTGGTAATGGTATACTACTATAAAAGGCAAAAGGAGCATTAGTTATCCTTTAAAGGATTATGCCTAATCCAAGGGCATTATAAGATGTAAAGCTTACGATATATAAAAGTACTAAACAGAAACAAGTCTTAGCAAAATGTAAGAGTAAGAAAAAAGAATTATAAAAGAATGTTTTAAACCGTTAAGCGCTTTAAAATAATTGGCTTTCGTTTCGGAAAACTTATTACTAAAGCTTTTAAAATTACCTAATACTAAGTTTGCCTTAATTCGTACGATAAACGGCATTACGATAATTATTTACGTTATTAATAATGTAATAAAATATAAAATATATAAAGCCACTTATTAAAAAGGCGTTTATAAAAATAAAATTAAATATTCCAAATGCCGCGGCACTTATAAATTCGATTTGCTAACATATTTAATCCCGCTTATAAAAAAATCGGCAAAATCGTCCGGCTAATTAAGTAATAATTCGCTAAAACTAAGCAGTTAATAAAATGATAATACAATAAGGTATTTTTTAAAGGCCTAATAACTGATTTAATCTTAATTTTAATTATAACTACGATTTTAAATATAAATATAAGCCTAAGCCTAAACTTAAATACCTAATAAAAAAATAAATGACCTTATAAAATTCTTTATTTTTAATGATGATAATGTATTTTTACGTCCGAATGGACCTATTTACTTAATTACTTATTCCCAAAAGAAGTATATATAATTATATACATAAGTCCGACATTATATAATATATAAAACGGCTGGAATATCCAAAATGCCCCAAAGGGCCCCTAAATAAAACGCAAGCAAGTTGGGGCTAACAAAAAAAGAAAAGAAAAAGGGGCTAGGGCTGGAACGTCAAAAGCGAAATCGACGCATTATTGTTGCTATATAAATAACTAATAACGGAAAAGGTTTTAAATACCGTTGGCTAAAAAGGGCTGCCAGTCGACGGCGGAGTTTTACCGGGCAATAAGCGATCCGACTAAATGGTTATAAAGAGGAAACGTCGAATAAAAAAAGGGAAACGTTAGGTTTACGAAAAGAGCAAGAAACGTCGGTAATCGATACCAACGGCTTGGCGAAAATCGGAAATCGATAGCGAATAACAAAAATTGCCGGATTTGTTGCCATTATTAACGGCAACGGGCCAAAGGCCCGCTCGATTTGCGTCGCATATATGCGGCTTAAGCTAAGCTGCATATTTCGACTAGCTAATCGTTATTTACCGCAGCAATTGCTAAACTGGATAAACTTAGTTAAGGTACGGATAGTTTAACCACTTATTTAGGTAATAAATTCCTCATTCCGGCAGGGCCTAAAACCCCTAAGGAATTACGGCCGCCATTATTTCTTCCGCCGGCGTAAATAATACGCCGAACCCTTTTTTAATCTTCCGTTCCTGCTTTCTTTATCTGGATAAATGGTTAAACTATCCATACCTTAGCTAAGTCTGTCCAGCCCAGCAATTGCTGCGGTGAATAACGACTAGCTGGTCGAAGTACGTGGCTATTAAGCCGCGTACATGTGACGTAAACCGAGTGGGCCTTGCCCGACGCCGCCAGTCAATGGCAACAAACCCGGCAGAATTCTGCCATCCGCTACCGACTTTCGACTTACCGACTTACGCCAACCAATAGCCGATATGCCGCCAGCCGTTGGTACCGACCACGACGTCCCCTGCTCTTTCCGTAAACCTAACGTTCCCCTTCTTTTATTCGACGTCCCCCCTTATAACCATTCGCCGGACCGCCCACTATCGACGACCCGCCGCCGACTGGCAGCCCCCCCAGCCAGCGGCACCCAAAACCCCTTCCGCTACCAGTCATCTATATGGCAACAACAATGCGTCGATTCCGCCCCCGACGCCCCAGCCCCAGCCCTTTCCTTCTTTTTTTGTTAGCCCCAACTTGCTTGCGCTTTATTTTAAGGCTTGCCCTTAAATATTCCAGCCGTTTCATACATTATATAATATCGGACTTATATAATTAGCTAGCCTAAGTAAATAGGTTCATCCGGACGTAAAAATATATTATCATTATTATTACCGTTTTTGCTTTCGCTATTAATATATAATACATAAAGGTAATAACGAAAGATAATAAAGAAAATAACGAAAATACCCATATCGATAACGCTAAGAAAAAGAAAAAGAACTCCCTTTATTATAACGACGTCGACGAAATAAAAAAATACCCTATACCGGCAAATCTCTTTATTTTAAACGTATTCCAGATAATAAACGAACGTTAGGCCCGATATAAAGCTATCGCCAAAAATGCCCTAACGGCCGGCGACGACATCGACGACTTAATAAACATCCCTTATAAGGCATTCCTTTTTTTAAAAAAACATCGATCTTTATAATTGGAAAACCGATAAAAAAAAGAAAAAGAATACGTTCGAAAAGCCATAAAAGTTCGAAATTACTAAAAATAACGAAACGATTACGAAATTACTTTCGTAATAACATTGCTTAATTCTTTAAATAGGTATTTATAATATAAATTAATACCCGTAAAAATAAAAATAAAACTATTATATACGATATAATACTTAAAAAGGCAAATAATGGCAAAGTAAACGTTATATTAATACAAAAGCTATAAATAATAACGTTTTATAATATACGATAAACTAAAACCTACTTTCGATATAATACTTTTTTTCCGGTAAAGAATTAAATAAAGTATTATAAAGTTTTTACGTATATTTAAAAACATCCGAACCTTAATACCGCATAATTCCGTTCTTTTATTATTAAAAACGCGATTATAATATAAATTAACGACGTTATTATCGGAAACGTTTATTTAAACGGCGACGCATTTTATACGTTACTTGTAAAATTAAAGCGATAAAAGCCTAGCTTTCGAAAAGTAATAACAGGAAATTTTAACGCTGTATTTTAAACGTAACAGCCGTAGTAACGTAAACGGCATAATAGGCTTAAATAAAAAGTAATAAATTAATTTAAAAGCTAAAACCTTTAGGTTTTTAATAAACCCGAATTTACGCATTACTTAAAAAATGCTATCGATTTAATAACGTTTAATATATTAAGAAACTTTAAAAAATAAATAATAACATATATATTAAGTTTAATTATTATACTTTAATTGGTAAAATATTAATATATATATAACATCTCGTAATTATATTACGAGGTATTTCTTTTCTTAATAAATAATGTACTTATTATTGGCTATTATATTAATTTTAAAGGGGTTTATTACTGTTATAGTTTATTATAATATATATCTTAATAGTTTATAAGTTAACTAACTTATACATTTTAGCCTTTTATTTAAGCACTAAGTAACTGCCGCGGTTAGCTTAGTTAATAAGTAGCTAGCATATAGCCGTTAAAATTTACTATAATAATACCCTTTTATAATCGAGATAAATAGGTATTTAATAGGTATATATATATTAACCCGTTTTTCGCATTTGCTTTTTAAGCTCGATATTAAATTATAATAACTTAGTACTAATTCGATTTTTATCGCTTTTTAATTATAAGTGTAATACTGGCATTTAAAAGAAGTTTAATAAGACGAATTAAAGGATGGGGCCAGATGATTTTTAAACTGAATGTGTTAGTTTTATTTCGGTAATTAATGAGTGTCCTAAGTTTTATTTAAGAAGAGAAATAGCTAACGATACCAGACAAGAAGTAGGAGATGACCAAATAAGCTAAGTAATAAGCGCCAACAAGCAAAAAGTAAAAGAGTGTGCCTTAACAAAATGATAAGGAAACCAATGAGAAAGAAAAGAAAGGAAGCCAACAAATGAAAAGACTAAAACCTGATTTAAACGAACTCTTCATCTTCTTTGACATCCTTCATTACCGTCATCATCACTGTGACCACCTTTGTTGTGAATCTAAGTAACCCCCCCCCCCCCCCCCCCCTAAGGAAGCGCCCGGGAAAACAAGGAGAGCAAAATCAATCATGCTGGGGTTTTCGTCGGGGATTAACCACCGTAAGCTGCTCTTCTCCCCTCTTTTGTAGAAGATTGCATGGTGAAGGCTAATATCAATCGGCCCATGAATTCCATGTCCTCAGGGGCATCTGTCTCAAAGGGCCCAAACTCTTCCACCCTCAAGAAATCCTCTTGAGTGTAAGGTTGAGCTGTGGCCTTGGAAGTCTGAGTGTCTTTAGCTCGTTCCCCACAGATGTATTTCACATAGGGTCCTTTGAAAGTAGCGACGTTAACGTAGATTTCATTTAGGTCCTGTGAGAAAAGGATACGCCTGTGGGAGACCAAGTTAGAGGCGTGTGTCACAAGCTTCAAGGAGGGTAATAGCATTAGTCGACTTACTGAAACGTCTGTTGTTCATTCTGGACATGCGGGGGATAGTTATGAATCCAACAAGCCAATTCAGTTGCTTCTTGCATCTTGATTTTGTCAACGTGCTTGTTAACCCTATCGTCACCCGTTGCACTTGTGTCTGTTCCAGGCCTATAACGAAGATGCGCTTTCGCTTCGAAGAGGGCAGCAGGCAGGCCACCCTCCCGCAACCGAAGGCCTCCGTCTGTCTTTGCTGTGAACATGACTTTTTGGTCGATTGTGTTCGTGAAAGGAAAAACGAAAGGGCCGATTGTCCAGTCCAAATTCAGCGGTTTTGGCTGAAAAATATTCATAGTTCTTGCAAACGAAATGAAAGCAGCATTGATAATTTGTTCACTTAATAATTCCGGTTTGTCGTACCTGGCGGCCTCTCCTGTAGTCGGTGATTTAAGGTCCATTTTCAGTGGTGATGTGCTTGGTGTTCTTGGGCCTGGCGTTCGCGGGCCTGGCGTTTTCGGGTCTAATGATAGATCTTCCAAACCTTGTGCCAGCTCGTCATCGTTAGCACTAGCACCACTGCCTGTGTTTTTTCCTTTTACCGGTGTGCTTGGCGGCTCTGTCGGTGTGCCTAATATCTTGTCTTTCGGTGTGCTTGGCGTGTTGTTGTTCGCAGGGTTTTCAATTATATTACGTAGCCCCGGCAGATATAGGTTGTACTCCTGCTGCTGACAGAACATTCCGCTGAAGGGATTCCTGGGCTGGAAGTTATCGACTGACTGTTTTGAAGCTCTTACCATCCGGATATATCCTTCCCAGTCACTACCAAAACAGTGATATCCACCGGTCTTGTCGTTTTTCTGTAAGATATTGTTGGCTTTGTCGAGATTCGTCTTGCTGACCCAACCCAGTCTCCCACTTTCTGCCAATTCCTGTAGCATCCTACCAGGTTTCAAATTGGCACAAAAAACGTGCAATTGTAGGTATTGGAGAAACTGGATTTCGGAAGCAGAAGCTTTTCGACCACCTTTGAAAATGGATTGATCTTTCAAATTTCTCGATGTCCCAGCCTGCAACCATCCACTCAGGTTTTGAGGTAGGCTGTGAAAAACCACGTTTATGCCCGTAGCCATGGCTCTGCGATTAAACGGTAGCAAGGGATGTAAAGGAACAGAAATACAAGGCTATGTCTGTTGTCGTCGTCTTATAGCATGCTCTGGTGTTCAGATAGTGAAAAGGGACTGAAATTTCGATCATTATATATTCATCCAGATTCTTTGAGAGCCAGTGAAGATGTTGGTTGACTGATGAATACCATGGTGAGCAGTATGACACATGATCATGATGTTGGTGGCCCCCTGAATATCTGTAGCAAGGCATGGGCTATTCAGGGGTGCTGAACCATTCTGCCGCCAACAACTGCATAATGCTGAGTATTGTAGATACGATTTAGATGCTCGTGACATTGTGATATCGATGGTTCATCTTTGTTCGTAACAAGTGTTGGTCTCCCGCTGGTGAATTAACTGGTCCAACTCTGGAACCAACAGAGGTTGCATTGAACTGAAAGCCATGGTATGTTATTCACGGATTTATGGATGCGGAACAAGTTTATGTTATGTGGAATTCAAGGTGGATCCTGACGGTTGATGTTGCTAACAAGACTTCCACTATATACCTAGGTAAGTACAGAAAACCACATCATGGCTTGTATTCTTGCAGTCCCATAACTTCAATATATATGTATATAACGGGGGATGTTGGATACTTCCCACTAGTACTGATTGAATCTTGAATACTTTTATGGGGGCAAAACCCACATACCTACCGTGACTCCACTCCATACATACCACAGAACACCTATAACACCTAACTAGGTCCTAGTTACCTATGTATGTACTTTGTAGGTAAACCTATTCTGTCGCATCCGCAATATAGAAGTAAAGTGGCTTATTGGCATCGGATTATCAATTATCTCTACCGAAAGAAAAAGAAGCAGAAGGAGCGGTAAGCGCTACTCTTCTCGTGCACCCAATTTGTATGGGAGAAATGAGGGTAGTGGACCCAAGCCCGTGCACTCCCTTAGGTGGCTGGGTACGCCACCAGGAGCTAAGCTAGCCTAAATGTGACATATTCACCTGTATTGCTAACCGGCCGCCAACAAACATGTACCATCCATCACATGCCAACACTTCAGGCACAATCTTCACGTAGATTCCAACAAAACAACCAGTGCCATCACTTGCCTGCTTTGTTTGAAAGGACTAGGGTTCTTGTGTGGCTAGCCGATGCCCCGGCAGGAGACCAAAATGAGCACAACAGGTGGCGACCATGCGAACGCCTTCAGCTCAGACATCGCATCAACACCAACATCGACGGTTCAGAGTGACTGCACAGACGCAGTTGCCTCAGAACCAGTCGCAGCAGCAGCAGCAGCAAACCAACTATCTCAGCATCAGCTGCAGCAACAACCACAGAGCATACCTCTAGATCCTAACACTCGGAAGGGCATCGTCGACTTCATGAATCGGATATACGGCCGCCTCTGGGACGTACAAGAATTGACCTTGGACTCGGAGTTTATCGACACAGCCCATATCGAAATCACGGATCTTGACATAGACGACGGGAAGCCGCTCGACGGCGGCGACCAATTCATAAAGGTGCTTCCATTGAGCGCAGTGCAGGAAGTATTGGAGGAGTATAAGCCCTGGCTATATCATGAGGATTACAGAAGTGACCGTCAAACCCAATGGTGGTCTGCCTTCACCATACTTGGCAATATGGGCAGGTGGCTTGCCTGGCCCGAGTACGAAGACGAAGAAATTCAAGAAAGGGATGGACATCTTATACCACTAGGTAAAAGAGTCCATTGGTGGAAAGTCAGCGAGTCAGTCACTATGCTCTTTCGAGACTTCTAGGGGCTCGAGAAATAGCTGACAACCTGCTAGTACTGTTGGGTACTATCAGCGGGAGGAGTTGTCCGCTCCCGCTGGTAAGTATTTCGCCCAGTGGTCCGATCGCGGCCGCCAAGTGTGTACCGACGAATCAAAACCCCATGTTTTCACCCATCTATCTACCGGCATTAAAAAACCCTGCTGCGACGTGAGCGACATCATATACAAGGATGAAGACATTCTCACGAGCGAGATCTGGACCATCCTGAACCAGAGCCTTGTGAGGATGGAGCATGAGGGCTGCCCACACCGGATAATACCCGTACGTCTATCTGCCATAGGGCGTGATATACCAGCATTGAGGACCAGAGACTACCCTGATGACGTACTTCACTGACTCGAATACAGGTTACTTTTATCTCGTGCATGGCGTGGCACTGTCGCGTCGTACAAGGCTACGTGAGCGAGAGGCCCGGCAGTGGCGGAGATTACGTTATACATTACCGGAAGACGAAGCTCCTCAGCCTATACTCCACCGTTGACCAGCGACTCAACTACATGCGCATGCTTGGGTGGATAGTGGGTGAACCTGTCGGGAACACAGCCTAGAGATATGGTAGTCAGATGACCAAGCCTTGGCAGCCTTTCAAGTTCTACCCCCCGAGCTCCACCGTGGCAACAATCTGTCACTCGGGCCATGTAGTTCTTCTAGGAATTTAGTGGTCGTGTTATGAGTAGGTAGTCATATCTTGTGCACCCCCTCGGATTGTATGTAGTCATCAAGTCTGACTCACGTAGTCGATATATGGAGCTTTGCTTCGGTAGTTGGTCTTATACAACGCTCCCTTTTAACTACAAAGTACAACCTTGGTTTCTTTATTCTTTCTTTCCCCTCGTCCCCTCGTCCTCCCCCTCTATTCCAGACTCCTCTCCGAGGGGAGTAATAGAGCTACCACTGATGAGAAAGTCTCTTCATACTCATCCATACACTGTCCCAAGTACGCTCTGGAACGACGCGAAACAATGAAGGGTGAAAACCTATGACGTGCAAGCAAACAAACCATCGCGACCCCCAGACAAGCAAGTACCTATGCCCTCTTTTCTGATGCTGTCCTGTATCCTACCGGCCTCGTTCTCTACGGCGGCATTTCTATCTTTCACCCACCTGATCTTGTTCTCCGCCAAGGTTGCACCCGGGGCTCTCAGGTAGCATGTCATGGTAAAGTTGAACGGGCCGCTCGTCAAGCAGCAACCCCCCTTTCCACAGCACGCTCTTCTCCCCCCTCCCCCAACCCCCTTTCCCCGTCTTCGGCATCGTCACGGCGAACTCACCCATAGCGATGCGATGTAACCTTCCGCTGCAAGGCTCGACGCAGGAGGACGCGCTAATCAAACCAGTCTACGCTGCCTCGGGACCGGGTGACGGGCACCATGTGCGCGCCCAGGCTGGGCATCAGGACTGGACGCGTACGAACGAGTGGACAATCACATACAGGTCGTGCTAGCGAGCCCTGGTCTACCCCGCTGCCACTGCCGCTGCCGCCAGCTAGATACCAGAGTGTTGCTGACCCGACGTCGCTGGCGGTGGCAATGACAACCGCCGGCGTACCTGGCTTAGCTTGGCGAGGTTGGATGTCCTCCCAGCCGCGCTGAACGAATACTCAAAGATCCCAGTCAGTGCGAGTGACGGGCACGCTCAGCGCGCTGCGCATCGCACCGCATCGCATCGTCGCGTCCGGTAGGTACCTATATAACTAGTCCTGGTACTCGTTGCTCGGGGACAGTGTCTATGTAGGTACCTATCTAGCATACCCAACAGTAGGCGATCTCGTACATAGGACGCCCACACCCGGCGGCCAAGTAGGAGGGCGGGGGCTGTTTCATAAGACTGATGATCATCGCATCGTTGGGCAAGGAAATTCAAAGAAAGTTGCTAATAGTCTAGACCAATAGACGGCGTGTTTATTAATTTAATGATTATCAAATACACCCTGGCTGATGCCGAAGTCTTCACCCATTCCGGGTTCATCTTGTATAAGAAACCCACAGGGGCAGCCCCTGGGAGGGCCCCTTAGTAAAGCTTGCACACCGCTCGTACTATGCAACATAGCGGCGCTACCGCCGCGATAACTGTTGTACTGATTTTGCCTCTCACCACTCACCAAGCAGTCTAGTCGATGCGAAGGCGTGTTTGTTAATTACTTTGCTATCCAAAAACTTCTCGGAGACCGTGTGAAATTATTTTGGACATATCATTGATACGAAAAACCGAGGGGGTGGTACTACCATATGGGCGGGAGGAAATGGGGAATGGGTAGGTACTTTCCGGAGCGGGCCCAAGAGCTGGAGTTCCCGGTGGCAGGTAACTATGTGAATATGCGGTTACAACCCGCGGGGCGGAATACCGAACGCCCACACCAACACCAACTGTGACCAACAACAATACCAGTGCCGAACATCAGATCAATGAAAGCCTAACTAATTAACTACCATACCTACGTTTTTGATATCGAAAGACGACCGTTTCTAACCGTCCGGCGCGCCTTTGTTCTGAGTCTCTCACCACCGGGTCGCGGAGCAGGTTGGTTGGTTGGTGCTATGAAATAAATAGGGGGCGGGAACGGGTGGGACGGTGATACATACATGTACCCATATGTGGGTACCGACTGGTCGGGCGGCATGAAAGAAAACTATACTATGTAACGACGACGACATTCCTGCCCTCCACCCCAAACCAACCTAACTTCCCCCTTAGCAATCTTTCTTCTAGGTAACTATTAACTAAACTAATAGTTCTTTATTTTATTACTTATCGAAAACACATATTAAATAAAAAAACTAACCGCATTTGCGTTAATTTAAAAATGTAAAAACTTAATTTACTTATTATTAAATACGCTTAATTGGATAATAAAAGCGTTAAAGAAATTTAAACATAATTACAAATAAAATGCGTTATAATAAATGAAAAGTTCTAATAAAGTTATTAAATAAATGCGCTAATCGGCGGCAATATCGAAAAATAAAATCCCGGATTTAATTATAAAAAAAACCACAAATTTATTATTCGAAAAACAAAAAAAACTAATATTAAAAACGGGAAATAATTAATATTACGTCGAATAAGTTTATTTATAACATAATAAGCTAACAAAAAATTAAAATAACTTTCGAATTCCGTTAATAATAAACGAAAACCGAATAATAATAAATATAAAAAGAAAATTTTAATATTTTCGTTATAAAATCCTCGTTTTATAAATAAATAATAAAAACATTAACGACTTATAACGCTCGTTTAAGCCTTACGATATAAACCCTTTTATAATTAACCTTTCGATAATTGCTTATACTTACGAATTAATTTCATAAAATTAATTAATAATAATAACGGAAATAAAAAAACGTTTATATTAAAACCCTTAATATAATATTTAAAAAAAACGAACTAATAGCCTTATTACTTTAATACGTATAGCCGGCTATTAAAAATACCGTTCGTACGTTTTACGAAAAATACCTGCGATACGGATATTACCTAACGTTCTTTCGTACCGCCGAAATTATTATATTTCTAAGAATAAGCAAATCCGACTTTACGGTTAAAAAGTCCTAACGGTTTATTTTCTTTTTTTTTCTGCTTTAAAAAAGGCCTAAAACGGCTAATAATAAAACGCATATCAATAATAGCTATTCGTAAAAGCGTTATTAGTACCTAATAATTCGATACGTTATTTAAAAAATCGGTATTATTATTATTAAATACCCTTAAGTAAAGCCGAAGGCTTTTTTTTCGGATTTATTTACCGATTTAATTCGTTATAAGAAATCCAAAAGGGCCCTTAAAAAAGGCCCTTTACGGTAAAACTTTAGCGCTTTTAATCAAATATTGCCTTATAATAATAACGTTGTATTACTTTTCGTATTTAAACTGCTTTTATTTAATAGTTTAATCGATTTATATTAAAGGTATAAGGTTATAAGTACGTAAAAGAATACCATCCGTTATGTATACGACGATAAGGCGCTGCGTTTTTGCCGTTTTTTTCCTTTATTTTCTAAGTTTTACGAAATTTCCGACAGCGCTTAATGTTTATGTATTAAGTTATTATCTTTTTTGTTGCTTCTTTATTTTTTAACGCATAAAAAAGTCGCTACGGTTTAATAACGATAGCGGTTCGAAAGCATTTCGGAGCCTTTATCGGTTCTTTTAATATAACGGGCAAAAAAGCATTACGTATATCTGCGTTTTCGGAAAGTATTCGCAGTAATAAAACGGCATTATTATATCGGAAACGCAACGGCTAAATAAGTACAAATTTAATTTAATTTCATTAATTCGTAATTAAAAAAGCAAAAACGTTTCGTATTTATAAAGGCCCTTATATCTTTTTCGAATTTATCGTTAATTTATTTTGTAATTACCGCTTTTATATTTCGCTAGCGTTTCGGTTTAGCTGCTTTTTAAAAATCTTATCGTTTTTATTATTTGTTCTTAAGGCTTTAATTTGATATAGTATTACCGAATTATTTATTCGATTAAGTTCCGCGGTTACGGAGCCCCCGATATTGTGCCGTATCGGCCTTTTGCTTTTTCCATATCGTAATTTCGTGGCCCGGCCGATTTTATTTTTATTTATCGATGCCTAATAGCGGCGATTCCAGTTATTGCTCGATTCTTTTATATGCGTTATGTATAAGTTGCGCTTTTTTATTAGGTTTATTCGAACCTTAAACTTAGCGGTTTTTTTTAAAAAGATATAAGTTTATAAATAATATATTAGCTTCGGTTTCGAATAGCGCTAAATAGAATTCCTTATACGTCCCGTATATGCGGCATAAATATAGCTCTTATATTTTTTAAGCTTTTTGTAATTCTTTTTAACTTATTCTTTAAAATATGTCACATTATAATTCCGAAGGCTATCGTAAATTTAATAACCATAATATAAATCTATCGTATATAAGCGACATTATAGCTTTATATTAACGTTACGAATTTAATAATTATAAGTTATTACGTTTTTAACTTAGCCTTAAACTGGCTAAGGTGCTTTTTTATATAAGTTTCTTATTTATTTAAATTTAAAAAAACCTAAAGCTTTCGACGAGCTTTATTTTAACGTCGCCGAAATAAACGCGCTATTATAACGCTCCGCGGATTTAAGCCAAGTGCATAAATATGCTTTTCTTCGAATTAAACTGCATTTCATACGTATTTGCCCATTTGTTACAAACCATTTAGGCGCTTTCGAGCTTATTATAGTTCTTTTATAGGTCCTTATTAAAGGCAATAAGGTTTATATTATCGACAAAGCCGATAATTAATAGCTGCGGATCCGCCGCGAGGTCGGTATATAACGTCGCAATATATAAAAGATCGGTATTAAACTTGGCATTTTACATTATATACGACATAAAAATAGCCTTCATTTAAAATAAAATTACGTCGTTTTTAATTTCAAATATTATTAATGCCTTTAATACGGTATTACGTAATAAATTAATACTTAGGCTATAATAATAAAAATGAAATTACTTATTAAATAAATAAGTTAATTGCTTTATAACTAACTAATTTACGTTTATTTAAATGGAAAATGTTATTAAAGAATTTCGAGCCTTTAAAAAAAAAAAAAAAAAAAAAAAAACAGGCTACGGCCCTTTGCTGCGCTACGGGAAGCCTTTTTTTTATTTTTTAAAAAAGGCCCGAAAAATTTCCACGCATCTTTTAAATGCTATTTTTTATCCGTATCTTTTAAATGTTATTTTATATTCGTATTTTAAGAAAAAAATATCTGGGCCAGCTTAAGGGTTTTCTCTTTTTTTTCTTTTTTTATTAACTCTTAATAAGAAAACAAGAGAAAAAAGGAAAATCCCTAAGCTGTTAGAAACCAAATCGGAAGTTATACGGGCTAACGGCAGTTAAACGGCTAGGAAATAAGGCTTATAACAGCCATGTAGCTAGTAATAAGAAGTGGCTGGTAACTGGTATAGCTCTAGCAGCTATAGCAGCTACAGCAGGTGAGATGTAGCAGGTAAGTAGGCTATAATTGGTGGCTATATAGGCTGCAATTAGGTGCATCGTACAGAATTATTGCCTTAAAACTCAGGCCTTCGTAGTTCTTTTTATAGTAATTTATATTATAAGTACTATTTTGTTTTATAATTTATTAGCTAATTATAATCCTTTAACTTATAACAACTTACGAAAGCTTAAATCGCATTTATAAATTCTTAAAGTTATTATGTTCTTTTATATACATTAATTATTGAAATAATTAATTATAATTCTAATATGTATTTAGTAAGTTTTAAACTTTTAATATAAGTCGATTATATGTTAATATATATATATAAACTTTTACGAACTTATTAAAACAAAGCTTAGCTTAAAAAGCAAAAAAACGTTATTTAAGCTTATATTATTTATAGTTGTTTTAAATTAATATGTTATAATTACTTATCGAATAACTAGAAATAATATGCCTAGGGCTTCTTTTATATTACGACCGGTAATTATGATATATTAGCCTAAAAGGCGTCTAAACAATGGGCTATCGAAATGTTCTTTTAGCTGACATATAATAACCACCGGTCGTAATAGTTAAAAAGATTCTCGAAGGGTAAGATTATATAAAATAAACCTTAAATATATTATTTTAACCGTATAATGCGCGGTTATTATATGTTAACCAGAAGGGCGTTAAAATAAAAATGCTAAATATAGAAACCTTTTTAAGAATTTTTAAAAAACTCTTATACATATAAATAAAGAAAATATATTATAATATAACTTTTAATAAAACGGTTTTAATAATATACTTCGTTTTTATACGTATTATAATTATTATATAATTAAAAAGTAACGAAAAATAAATATAACGTTTTATATAAAAAATGAACTAAAGTAAACATAATGCTTTTAAGAATTTACCAATATAAATTAAGGGTTTTTTATAAAGTTATGTGTTTTATGGAGATCTTTTTAAAAGGGGTTTAGCGGGTACATTTAAAAACGACGTATATAGCCGCAGCGCAGCGCTTACGAAAAACGACGCCTAAGTATAAGGCAACAGAATTGTAGGTCTGGTTCTGGTGGGCTGTAGCAGGTAGGCTGCAACTGTGGCAAGTAGGTTGCCACAGCCTGTAGCAGGTAGGTAAGCTATAATAAGTGGCTATATAAGTGGCTATATAGGTGGCTATATAAGTGGCTGGATAAGTGGTGGGTGGATAGCTGTACGGGCTGTAATTGGGTGCATCGTACGGAATTACGGGTCTGGATTTAAATAGGTATGTTATAAAGGCTGGGCTAATGTATAGTACTTCCAAAGCGCACCACCTGATTGGCTGAGAAAACGGAGCTAGCTGGCTCGACCAGTCCTTAAAGCGCGTAAAATGGGTCCGACTAATGGAAAGCCCTTATGCCAAAGGTATTTCCCAAGCCTGAATTTTCGGATATAATTTCCGTATTACATTATTTTTATAAAATAATCTTTAATTAAAATAAACTTGAACTTATTATTTTACGACGTTTTTTAAATGTTTTTAATATTTTAATATTATTTATTTTAATTAAAGGTTATTTTATAAGAATAATGTAATTACGAAAATTATAACTGGAAATTTAAGCTTAAGAAATACCTTTAATATATAGGCTTCTTATTAGTCGAATTAATTTTATATGCTTTAAGAACTAATAAAACCAGTTAACTTCGTTTTTTATACTAATTAAATAATTCGCTTTAAAAGTATTATATATTAATTTAACTTATTTATTACCGCTAAACCTGTAATTATATATAATGTATTTAATAAAATCGCGTATAACTTACTTATTTAAAGCCGAATCCGTAAATTCGTACGATATATTTAATTACGGCCCTTATAACTACTTATTATAGCTAGCTTACTTGTTATAACTTATTTATTATAACTATTATAACTATTATAATTATTATAATTTATTATAACTTACTTATTATAGCTTATTTAAGCCAGACTTATAATTTCGTACGATGTATTTAATTACAATTCGTATAGTTACTTATTATAGCCAGCTTATTTATTATAACTTATTTATTATAATTCATTAACATTAAACCTATAAATTTATATAATACATTTAATTTCAGCCTATATAATTACTTATTATAACTTACTTATTTATTATAACTTATTTGTTATAACTTACTTATTATAGCTATAAAGGCCTTTTAAGCGGAAAAATATAAACAATTCGTATAGCAAATAAAATTAAACTTATGGTAATAAAACTAAAGCGGTTATATAAATAATCGTTAATTTGCCATAACCTTTATTTCGACGCGATATATCGTAACGGCATAAAATAACAAATTAAAGGTTTTTATATTTCGAAAAATATCGTATATTTAAATGAAATAATACCAATTAATTTCCAAACTTAATATAAAAAGAATGCTAAAAACGGCTTCGTTTTTCGAAAGCGTTTAAGAAGCTATATTGCGTAGCTAATGCCTTAATGGCATTACTTATACCTAAATAACCGCCTTTTAGCACTTTACTTGCTTAAATTCCTTTAAATTTACATTATTAATTTCTTTCTCATAGCTGCTTTTTGCTTTGCACCTATAATATAAAGGTTATATGATAAACCTTTGGTATTTAAAAGCCCATACGCGTCAGGATATACGTATTCGAAGCGTATCTTTTACCTTTCCGACCCATACCACCCCTTAACCACCGCCTTCCCCTCCCCCTTCGGGCCCCTCCTACCCTCCAGCGTCCGGACCCCTTATTTGCAGCCCGGTAATGTGGCGGTGCCTGGGCGTATATTAGCCACAAATTACCAGCCACTGCAACGCTGCAACCGTTACGCAACGAGGAAGCTATCGTGGATTGCGTTGCAGGTTGCGCAATTTCGGAAAAATCCCGAATGGATGGATTGCAGAAGCTGGTAACTACCAAATGGTGGCCATCACGTTGCAGTAGTGGCGTTGCGTAACACCCTGCGCATACCAGGCAACGATTTAATAAATAATGACTTCATCTTGTCTGACCTGGCTATTGTAACGATTTTTATAACTTTAAACATAGTTAAGCATAAGTAGCGTGATTAGCTGACCTATATCCGTTGTTATATGGGAAAGTATTTCCTGCTCAAACTTAGACGAATGTAAAGTTTGCCTAAGTTTCGTTTCATCTTGCCTTTTCGATCCAGTGTTTCTTCCATTTAACGATACCAGTAGTTCAAAGACGAGGATACGAAAAAGCTTGTGATTTCAGGAGGCGGGGTGGACGTTAGAGATTTACAGGTTACCATTGCAGTAATTGATATCAAGACCAAGACCTAATCCACCAGGGACCCAACGGACCAGTGCAGTAACTGGTTACTAACGCATGGCGAAGGTTCTGCTACGGTTACCCGGAAACCGAATAATGATATGGAACAGGACATCCTCATCTTTTCTGTGCGCCACGGGGAGCGCAGACCTCGGAAGAGTACCCTCTACGTGGACTCATACACCTTCCCTCGTTCTATATAGCCATATACCACATATACTCAATAAATTATCGCTCCTATAAACCATTGGCTTGAAGCCTGTGGAGGAAAGGAGGCTGATATTTTAGTAGAATGGCTCAAACAAGTCTTGAGGTTCGAATGATGCACTCTAAGCCTGAAAACAAACAAGTGATACCCCACGATGGGCAGCATAGATGTGCGATTGTTCTGATTATGGGCAAATTTCGAGCACAACCTGAGTATGATATTGTAGGTGCAATACTTAACTAACGGAGGACACTGTCAATGGCAATGTCCAGGGCTTGAGATTGCACATCATTCTCATCCGATTTTGCTGCCTGCGATCTGGTAGCACTTATAGTGGGGATGATGGCCGAGGAGTGGCAAGACGAAGAGCCTACCATATGGCGGCTTCACTTTGCCTCCTGGTGTCTGTGGTCTCCGTTCCTATGTGTTATCGGTGAGTACAGGATACGGCGGCTGCCTCTTTCTATTATACTGTTAGAGAATATTTTGCGTCCTTGGTTAGCGAACACATAGATCATCAAACTTTGTCAACCTAGCTTATGTATACTATATAACAAGTTCAAAATTTATGTCCGAGACTATGATGAGCCGATTCATTAGTTATGGGATAAAGAGAAGGCATGTGAACAACCCCCCTTTAGCGTTGGGATACACAATAGTCGATACCTATGAACGTTCACAGGTGTTCTGAACAGGGCATTGTGATTTGACGAAGTACGCGGCCGATATTAACATATACTAGCTAGCGCGTTACAACCTCAAGCAGACGAGGACGGGTATGTTACGACTCACCGGTTTGCGGCTTGGGTTTGGCTCTGATCACAGCCCGCGAGACAGTCTTGACAAATGTTAAAGCCACTACCCACCACGGCCTTTTGGCAATGCTTTCGAGCGCAATGACAGATAGCCCAGGCCAGGCAGTCGCTGCCACGAATCCGATGACAACTCTCACACCTCCATCTTACCTGCTTAGCAGAAGTATTACAGCTGCACTGCCAGGGTACGGTCAGGCAAGCCCCACCGCAGCTATCTTCAAGGTCTGGGTCCACCACGACGTTGACGAGGGAGCCACAATGGGTGTCGGGCTGGCCTATGCGGACAATGTTCGTTAGCTTTGCCTTCTGACAATACTTACGAACCTTCTTGGAGTGACCGCAAGGGTACGTGGAAATACTGTCCTCGCACATGATTGACGCTCAGAATTTGACTGTTGTTGTCCAATCGATCTGACGTGTTTAGTGATGCTTTCCCAGTGTTGTGTTGGTTTGCTGTTGTATGTTTCGTTTTGAAAGGGGACGGGGAGCCGCATTATATTTGTATTGCGATGTTTAGCAGGTCAGTTCCATTGTTTCGAAAACGGTGGAGTGAGAGGTAAACACAAGGGTTATCTTATGTTCTTTGACAACATGAAATCGGGAGACAATGGCCTTGTTTCACTCGACTGAGCCCACACGACGAATGATTGTAAGCCGAAACTTGGAAGAGCACTTGTATGTGCTATGGACCACATCTGGAATGGAAAATGCACCGGAATTATATAGAAGGGAACACAGCCGTTATGTTCTACCTAAAATAACAAAACAATTATAGGGAACATACACGGCAACTTCGAACTGTCATGCAATGTTATATACATGCCACCACAGACAAAAATAACCATCGATGTGTTGAATCTTGATAACTTTAACAAGACTTTCATCAAGCCTTTTATTGCCTGTGAACCTAACACTGGAGCTTTTCTTCAATGGAACCAGATACTGAGCGCATGGCGATCAGGACGAAGAGTCAAGAACTAGACAGTCGACCATCCTGATGGATTGGGGGTGCTGCCCTCGTTAAAAGTGACTTCCATGGTAGTACTCGAAACGAGCTTTCCTACCCCCTGAAGTAGAGCACCGAGGTTGAATGTACGACGAGGCCGCCAAAGACTCCCAACTGTAGCCATTAACTTTGCAGTTGTTAACAATGAAATATGTTCTCGACGCCAACGGGAAATGCATTCAATTCCGGTAGAAACCAGGCGAAGGGATACTGGAGATAACCACCTTAGCAAGTTGCGGAATCTAACGACGTGTTTTGAAGTATATCACCATATACGTTGCCAAATAGTCCTACTGATTTTCTGAATTGAACGGAACACACCTACCATTATTCAAGCTGTCAGAAACATTGTTCTAACCTAGACTGACATAACATTGAGCAGTCTTTAGGCATCGTGACAAGGGTACAGCGGCAGTTTATTGCTCCGATGAGCGTAAGTTCCCATAACTTATTTCCCGAACAGCAGTTAGCCTGAAACCTTTGAACGACCACCCATCGCAGCTAACAACATGCATTGAGCTGGTGGTACTTCGCACCCCGGCGTGGCTAAGGCGATGGACAGTCAGTCTAATGCTCATTTCACTATGTTCCAACAACAGATGACAAGATCGCCCGCGAGTTGTAACTCATCAGGTAACAAGAAGATTCAATTCAGATGAATGATTAATGGAGATAGAGGACAAGGAGGAAAAGAGAACGAAAGAATCTTGGCTAGCACTCCTGACCATGAGTCGGCTAACACCCCTGGCGGGCACGAGCTTGCTCTCCATGGCTAGGTCTCCTGCAAAAAATATTCAGCGACCAGCTGGCCTGACTTGACATATACTTGCATCGTCAAACATCGGCAGCATAGAGTCACAGTGATGGTTTGCTTAGACAATGAATACTCAATGGATGGACGGGCAGTGAACTTTCGAGGCATTGGCGAGTAGCAAACATCACGACAGACAGAACACATTTACGAATTATCACTGCATTTAATAATAAAAAAAGAATTCAATTGCCGTAAGTAAATCACACCCAGTTGCTTGATCTGACAATTTCTTCTCACGTCCCATATGTCAGGTAATTCTCGACTAGCCCGTTCAAGGGAGACGGGCGCATGGGGACCGTTACACAAGAATACAACACAAGAAGATCCTCAACATATGAGATGATTCCGTCGCAACGCCAGACCCCCTGATCAGGTGAGTGTTAAGCAAGCACGCTGACCAGTCCCTGACAGTGTGAAAGTATGTATGTATATGCCGTGAAAGGGGCCTTTTGATCAACTCTCTAAACTCCAGAACTTGGAAATGCATTTGACTATGAGGGCAGCGATGTAGCATGGGTGAATACAGGCCCGTAATGCCATTAGGGTAGTCCTAACGCATACGAGTGGGACAAAATGAACAACGAATCAGAGATGACATGCAAGGGAAGAAAAGGGAATGAAAGTCGTCAAGTCGTCAAGAGTCTTCGTGAAGTAGAAAAGTCCTAGTTATGAGATGCGAGTAACGATCGTCCTCGATCGAGGTTGATATATGACCTGAATTATTCGCTATGGAAAGACTTTGTGTGACCGACAAGCCACACCTAACCTCTGGTGGAGCGAATGCTGCCTATCGGCGTGGGAGCCCTCGAGGGACCTGGATGACTATGGGTGTGAGTGTGGGACGAATATAGACTGGAGAGCCGACCACGTCTTGCGCTATGTGACAAGGTGCCAACGTCATGTTTTCCTATGGTATGATTAGCTTGGTGAACATTAGTACATGTGTTTGAACAAAACTTACCATCGCAACAGGCTCTGACGTTTTCAAGCCTGTCGGCTTGACTGTCCTGGTGTTCATACAACTGCCGTACATCCTCAGCACTGTCGTGGACCTCGCTAGCTTCGTAAATAGCACTATCAGTAGTATGGTTTCTACTTCTGAGGCTGCCAAAGGTACCACTGATTGTGCCCGACTTCAAGTATCCACTTAGCCTGTTGAGGGTGCTAGATCGTACACTTCCATTTCCTGTATTGTGAGTCGGAGTTAAGGTAGGGATGCTCATGGCGGCCAGATCGATGTTGGGCGATTCGTTACGAGTTGTCCTAGAATTATATGATGATAAGGAAGGAGGCCCTCGGGGTCTGATGCTGCCCCCCCTACGGTGAATAGAGGGGTTGAACTCATCCACATCGTCTTGAGTAAGGTTCCCTGCGGCGTCTTCTGCAATAGGCTCGAGTTCCTCACCGGTTCGGAGCAACAAGTAGGACAGCGCGTTGAACCAGGTTTCATGTCGTTGGCCGGTCGTGCAGGTGAACTTGACAGTGCGACCAGGAGATACGATGATCAGACTCTTGCGGTGAAGTCCAGGAGGCATGGGGTTATCGTCAGTAACGACCCGCACAGCTTCGATCGGAACGCTCTTGGCTTTCGTCTCAGAACGCCCGCCAGCAGCAGCTGATGGATCCGTGTCGCTCCAGTTCAATGTCCGCGTGTAAGGATGCACCCAGAAGTATCTTCTGTGCCTGTTTTCGGACATTTCTTCACGGCCAGCCTTGCGAGTGTATTTCCACAGGTATTCACCGATCATCGTCTGCGTGATGGCTTGGATCATGCGGGGATCCGTGTTGGGTCCGAAACCGCTTGTATCCACACCCATCCCACCTTGCATGTTGAACCGCGTGTCGATCTCGGACACAAACGACGATACGGACGATTGGCTACTCATGACTGGTATCCTGGTAGGCGAGTGCATGTGAGACCTGCCAGCTCTTGGAGTTGGCATGCCCCTGACAGACGGGGGTGATACTGGTGGGTTGCTGCTTGGCGTCCAGGGTCGGGAGGTAGGATTCTTGTAAGCTGATGCCGGGAGCGATGGGGGGCCCATAGTGCCTTTGCCACCGCTAGAAGAGGTTGTCCGGGCAGCCTCGATGGCCTCCCTGTGATTAGCAGGCAAAGGCGGTCGAGGTTGCGCTGATGTGCGGGCGCTGGCTGAACTACCTGGGCGTCGTGCGGGTATCGGTTCTGGCGTCGAAATTGCACCAGAATCTGTCATCCGATGTTTCGCTCGCGTGATGCTACCGAGGCTTTCCTGAGAACGTCTGACACGCACCGTCCCAGAAGATGCCGCATCGCTGAGGACGGCCGATGGGGACACGGCATCGCCAAACGGAGTAACTGTGACCTCACCCCGAGCAGTTACAATGGTAACTGAGTCTTGGGATAACTGCCGCCTGTGCTTGAACATATGCTCCAATGATTCAGCCGTAAGAGTTGTCTGCGCACCGTGATCGGTGGTAGAAGTGGTTGCCTTTCGTCTGGCCTGGGCATCGGCGTTTGCCGAGATTTCCTTGAAGGGACGCTGGGATTCTGGCGTCTCTGGTCCTTTGGGCATACTTGGTGATTGGCGTGTCTCATCCTCAGCGATCAGGGGCACATCATCTGCTTTAGCCTTGCTCTTCTCCAACGACCTAGCGGTTGTAGGCTGTGGTGTCCGTGGATGTTCGATTTCTCGCGGGGGAAGGATGAAGGCCTCTCGCCCAGGTGTTTCAACGGGTTCAGTCTCGACACTGCTGACGGAAGATATGGCTAACGTAGGCGGGGATACAGATAGAGATTTACGGAGAGTCTCAAGTGCCGCGGCATGGTTTTCTAGCAGTCTTTCTCGTTCAGCCAAGTTCTCCTGCTTCAATGCCTCGATCGCCTCGGCTTGGTTTGTATCGTGTAACCTGGTCAGCGTATCAAGCTCTTGGGTGTGGGCAGCCTTCAGGTTGTTAATGGCGTCATCTAGTGCTGCCTGTTGTTCAGCCCGCAGCGCAGCCAATGATGCAGCATGTGCAGCATTGAGATCTTCAATCTCCTTTCCGCGTGCTGCATCGCGCTCGTCGGCAAGTGCCTGCAGTTCTCTTGCAAGTGTGGCTTGATGTTGATCTTCCAGAACTTTGAGCTCCCGGGTAAGAGTTGCAGCATGTTCGGTCTTGAGAGCCTCGAGTTCCTTCGCACGTGTCGCTTCATGCACATCCTCGAGGGCTTGCAGCTCTAGTTGTCGTTTCTCGAGCTCTTGAGCATGAGCAGCATCCTTCTCAGCCTTGAGGGCTTCGAGCTCTCTTGACAGAGCCACTGCATGCTCCTTCTTAAGAGCTTCGAGTTCTTCGAAGTGTGTAGAGTCATGCTTAGCGTTGAGAGCTTCTAGGGCCTGTGTGTGGCTTGCACGTAGAGCTGCTAGTTCCTTCTCCTTCATTGATTCACTCTGACTTAGAGCGGTTTCCAACTCTAGTGAATGTGTGCGTGTGAGATCATCAACGAGTTTTGCACGAGAGGACTCGTTTTCAGCCCGGACAGCCTCCAGTTCCTTCGAATGGGCTGCTGCCAACATTGCTAGCTCTGCAGACTTCGTAGCAGCAAGATCGCTCTTCATCATGTCTATTTGTTTATCGTGACTAGCTCTCAGTGCGTCAAGTGCTTGTGCTTGTGCTGTTTCGTTCTCGCGCTTGTGTGATTCGAGGATTTCGACATGGGCAGCGTTCAGGGCCTCGAGTTGCTGATTATGTGCTACATCGCCTTCTACCTTGGATGACTCGATTTGTTTCGCCAGGGCAGCCTTGAAGCCTTCCAGCTCTTGGGCATGGGCCGTAGAATATTGGTTCTTCAAAGAGTCGATCTCCCGCGTATGGGCGTCTTTCACGATAGAGAGCTCCTTTGACAGAGTCGATTCACCTTCTGCCTTGGAAGACCCGAGCTCCTTAGTATGCAACGCAACTAGAGCGGCAATTTCTGCGGCATGGGAGGCCTTGCTTTCTTCTCTCAACTCCTCCATTTGCTTCTTGTGGCTTTCCTTCAGAGACTCGATGTCGCGAGAGTGCGTCGTATTGATGCTTTCCTTGGTATCGGCAACCTCCCGCGAATGAGCCTGCTCGAGGGTCTCGAGTTGTTCGGCATGACTGGCCTTGAGGGATTCAATTTCACTGGCATAAGCAGCTCCAAGTTGAATCTTCGACTGCTCGATCTGCTCCGCAAAGCTTGCTTTCAGCGCCTCAATTTCTTGCACATGAGCACCGGTTAACTCGTTCTTCGCTAGCTCGATCTGCTCTTCATGAGTTGTCCTCAAAGACCCAAGTTCCTTGGCATGAGTATCGATGAGTTCATTCTTTGCCTGCTCAACATGCTCCGCATGGCTTGCCTTGATTGCCTCAAGCTCATTGGTATGAGCATCTGCCAGTTGACTTTTCGTTTGCTCGATCTGAGCTGCATGGACAGCTGTGAGCTCTGCAATCTCGGCGGCGCGGGTAGCATCGCTATCTGACTTCGAGCTCGACAATGCTTCGGAATGGGCATCCTTGAGAGATGCTACCTCGGTGGCATGAGCTGCTTGGAGATTGTTCTGCACTGAAGAGATTTCATCAAGATGCTTGGCTTGAAGAGCCTCAAACTCAACGGCGTGAGAAGTGTCACTCTCTTTCTTTGATGCCGAAACTTCTTCAGAGTGCTTAGCATGGAGAGCCTCGATCTCAACGGCGTGAGCGGTCTTGACCTTTTCTAAGGAAGCTGACAGTTCATCGGCATTCTTAGCCTGTAACGCCTCCAATTCAGCAGCGTGAGCAGCATCGTTGTCCTTCTTGAAGGTCGCCATTTCCTCGGAATGCTTAGCCGCAAGGGCTTCGATCTCCGCCGCATGGGCAGCCTTCAGCTCTGCATCCCTAAGTGCCAGTTGCTCGGCATGAGCAGCCTTCAGGGCATCAATTTCCTTGGCGTGAGTCGCCTTCAGGGCGTTAACTTCCTCGGCGTGAGCAGCTAGAGCATCAGCTGAAACTTTGCTGATCTCCTCAGCGTGGCTCGACTTCAGGGCCTCGATCTCTTGTGTGAAGGATGCCGATACTGTCGCTTCGGCCTTGCGGATCTCCTCAGCATGCCGGGCCTCTAGGGCTTCGGATGAAGCAGCCAGGGACGTGGCATGGTCGGCACTTAGTTGTCTCAACTCCTCTGCATGCTCAGCCCGAAGGCTTTCTAACGCAGCAGCTTCGGCAGTGGCATGTTCACCAATCAGTCGACTGGTGTGTTCGGCATGCTCGGCGCGAATAGCTGCTAATTCAGCTGCATGGAAATCTGTCTCGGGAAGAGGTTCCAGGTCTTGAGAATGGATTGTCGAAAGTGCGAGATCCTTCGCTGTGGGTGGAATTTTGTCTAGGTTCTCTTGCACTTCAGCGTCCGTGTACAATGAAGGAGTGGAATGTCGGCTGATGACAGTGTGCCTTGACATGGGCCTCTCGGACAGGCTGCTTGGGAAAAGGTGCGTCATCTCAGGGACCGGTTCGGTCATCATGCTACTGTCTACCATCAAAAGCCTGGGCAAAGCAGGTACGGCTGGCGGCGGGGTTGTAGTCCTAGCTCTGATAGACCTCCTGCTTGGAGTTGCCGACAGATTCGACTCATTATCATCGCTTCCCTCGAAATCTCCGAGTTCGGCAGCCAGACTTTGACTATGCTGCTTTGGCGTGCCTATACTACGGTTCGTGAAGCTAGACGGACTGCTTTGGAGAGCCGGCTCCTCGCTGGCTTGTCGCGAGCGGCGGAAGGCGCCACGGCTGACCCTGAGTGGGAACCTCGGCTGCAGTGGGGGAAGGGATGGTGGTGTCCTCATCCCACCCTCGAAGTGGTAGTAGTCTTCCTCATCATCAGTTGAGGCTGTGCTATCAATAGACCCACTGCGACCGAATCCTATGGGAAGGTTGTGTTGTCTCAGTCGGAGGGTACCATGCTTCGAGGGGCTTTCTGTTTCCGTTTCGGTATCATCGCCACTCGAGAAGTCCTCGGCACCGGTATGGAAGTCGTCTGTCTCCGTGCCGCGCTCGTTAGCGGTCTCAAAAGCAGCGTCGCTCGTGTCATTAGCCGTCTCAAAGTGATCGTCGTTATCCCCGGCAATGCTGCCGGTTGGAGTAGCAAACCTAGCGGATGACGGAGATGCAGGGGAAGGACGAGAAGAATTCGTAGTTTCGGGTTGATCTTCCCAGCTCGAGTCATCCTCCGTTATTATCTCGCTGCGGACAGTACGAACACCACCAAGTAACCGTGGGGCTGGCTTCTTAGGCTCTTTTGCTTCGGCTTTCCGGGCGCGCTTGTTCACGACGACGGGATCATTTCGAACCTTTTCTACCTCGTCGCGAGCTTCGTGAAGCATACGTCTAAGTTCTAGCTTCTCGGTCTTCTCGCGATGGTAGTTGGCTCTCAGACTCTGTATTGTCCGTTGGGCATGTCCAAGTGAAGTCTTGAGCGTTTCTGTCTCGAGCATGGAATGCCGAGGGGTTCCTTTGATGGGCGACGGAGGCGGAGAATGCTCAGGCGTTGGGTTGTCATTAGCTGTTTCGAAGTCCTCGTCACTGGTCCCTGAGACCTGATCTCGCTCCGCCATTCGTCCTCTTTGCAGGGAGATTGCCTTAGCCAACTCTTGATTTTGCGTAGTCAACTCCTCGATTTTTCGTTGCATAGCACCGCGTTCAGAGTCAGCGAGGACCATGTTCCGCTTTGCCGTCCCTAGCTCTATGTCGTGACGCTTCACTTCCGCTGCGTGTTCGTCAATCAGCTTGGAGTGGCTGAGCCTGACCTCATCTAACTTCTGCTGAGTCGCATTCTTGTCGGCCTGGAGCAAGTTGAGGCTCTGGGTCAATTTCTTTTCCCGTTCGGCGGCATCTCTCTGAGCTGTCGTGAGCTCGTGCAGCTGCGTCTCCAGATTCCAGTTCTCATCCTTGTAGCGGTGTTCATTTTCATCAAGGGCCTTGACGCGCTGTTGGAAGTTTTCGGTTTCGTATTGAAGCCTGGACTTCTCTGCCTTGATTTCTTTCAACTCCTCTTCTTTCTCAGCGAGCAAGGCTTGTAGATTCCGGACTTGGGCAATGAGAGAGGTGCTGATCTCGGCTGCGAATTCGATGTCATGCACGCGGTTTGCGGGTTGGTTGCGTATTTTCCGGTTGGGAACGCTGAGCTTCGTGGGAGAATTCGTAGCCTGAGCTTCAAATTTAGAAGGGCTCACAGAACGCTGCGAGAGATTTTTGGTTAGTAATTGAAGGCATCTCCTTTCCCGGGTTGAACTGAGTTCCGACTTACCCTTCCACCTTTGCCTTCGGGAAAGAGGGGTGATATAGGAGCAGCTTCATTACTAGGGACCCTCTGCTTCGGAAGAAAGGCTCTAGCACTCTCCCTCGCGACCTCGTTGTACTCCTTCTCGATATCGATCAGCTTTTGACGCAGATCCTGAGAAAGCTCGCCTTCGGCTTGCATCTTCTCTACCTCCCTCAAGCGCTCGTTGAGCTCCTTGCGCTGCTGCACCAAGGCCGTGCCTAGTTTTCCGGCTTCCTCCATGCGACGGTCGGTTTCGGACAGATGGGCTTCTAAAGCGCGCTTTGCCTGTGCTGGTGATACATTGGGGCCCAAGGCAAATAGCTGCGGATCGAAGTTGGAGAAGCGCTGGTGGTGAGCACCGGCGGCAGTTGGCGACCCTACGGAAAGGAAGGGGTCTTGCTGCTCGGGGTCTTCGCTGGGATCGGCAAGAGCGGGCGACAGGTAGTCGCCAGGCGGGCTTGACGCCGCCATCTTGACTAGACTGGAGAGGGGAGGAAAGGCCCAGCACCAAGGTTCAATTCCTGAGCAGAATGCTCAGCAGGAAGAGGGTGTGACTTCCCTGCCGGGACTATCTCCGAGTTATGACATACAGGTACTATGACATGTACAACCCGTTGATCGTTTGGGGCCCAGGCGAGAATGTGAGATCCGAGGATGCGCAGATGCGAACGCACCAGACAGCACCAACAATGACAGTTGGCGTGCGTAGGTACCAGACGAATGAGGCGAGTGTCGGTTGTTGATGAGGCTGACCAAATAAAGGGTCCGACTGGCTGGCAATTCGAATGCCCAGGTAGAGACTCGACTCGGAAATCGGAGGTTCTCAGCCAATAACAGGGAAAACGACGCGAAAATGTCAAGTCGCCAACTCGTGCCTGAGCCCAAACAAGTTAAGTCAGCGAGGCTAGTACTAAAATGCGATGGTGTGCCAAGAGGGCGCTGCTGCGTGGTCCCGTTCGAGGTACCCGATCAGTATCCCCCGGGCCTAAACCAGCACTGGGCCGCTGGGACTCGCCGATGGATACCTCGATGGATACCGCCAGTCGAAACAGAAGGAGCTGGGACTTACCACTTTACGGGAAAATAAACCTTGCGAAGAAAGACGGGCGAAACAGGCGGGGAAGGGCAGTCCTAGCTGCTGGTAGCGGGCCGGAAACAATAGCGGCAACAACAACGCTGCTATGGAAAGGATGCAGGGTCGGACCGTAAGACAGACACGGCTTCCTCAAACAATGGCAGAATGAACAATAGCCCGTGATGCAAGCCAAGTACAGACGGGGTCCTCGGTTGCAGTTGCGGTAGCAGCCGGTCACGACGGTCGTTGCGCTGTGAGGGAGGTCAGGTAACTGCAGCAATGAGGTAGGGCAGGAAGACAACTGGAGGTAGGCATGGGTAGGTATGTAAACAGAGGGGGTCGGGACGTAGGTACGTAGGTAAATACAGGCAGGTAAGGCAGCATCTTGAAATAATAGGTACTAGATAGGAGTTGGAATGTGTGATTCATTGATTGACTGATTTGACTGGGTGCCGCCAAGTATGCACCTCTCATGCAGGCATGCATGGTTGTACAGATAGGCATGTGGAATGGAAGGCTGGTTGATAGATGGCATGGGAAACACTCGGTATATTTTGGTATGTATTCCGCCCCCTTTACAGGAACAAGGAGAAGCATATATACGTGCGTAGGACTGCCTACGATAGACCCTCACAGCTGAACATATTTTCCATACACACATATAGCTATGCACGTGTATATATGTATGTGTATACATACGATAGAGTATCGAAACCATGTACAGAAGCTTGTCCATACTCCAGTGGGTGGGTGAACTATGAGGGGAGACACTAATCAAGAAACTGGGTATGGAGAGGAGGGGTCGTTTAGCGATTTGAAAGCTACGTCAAGTACATACCTAACAGCGATCGTGTTATACGACTTGTCGAAAAGAAGACACGGCCGGTGGGAAGAAGAAAAAAGGTAGGAGAATGGGCGGCAAGGCAGCGAGATAGGTGCCAGTCAGGGTTGATAGACAGTGCGGGCGTCGTAGATCCCGGAAGGTTGACAACCAGACCAAGAGCAACTTGATTCGATTGGTCGGTATCGACGTCGGCGGGCAGCTGTTATGACCTGGTTCAATCCGTTTACCACAAGCGAAAGATCCTTAGAGGGTCCTAGAGAGTCCGGGGCAAGTGAGATCGCGGAACGAGTGGCGGGTGTGTCGGCTGATGTTGAGGTACTACGTGCGTAGCAGTAGCCGGGTGATGGGCGGGAGCAATCTTAGCTGTTCTTGAACGAATGACGTACAATGAGTGTCAAGAATGAAAAAGGAACGAATTAGAAATAAATTCTAGATAATTAAACGATTAGACTAAGGCAAAAGACGTTCAGAAGATGCAATCCGCCACCAAACGAGTGATATAGCGAGGGCAAGAAAGTGGCAGCAAAGACAATATGCGGTCAGTCTAGACAAGCGACAAGGAAGGGAAGACGCGTTTAGGCGCCGAATTCCTGCGGGATCTGGGGTCGTCTCGTCTCGGACCGACGTGTATTGTATTGTGCTCTTGATAATGTAAATGAGGATTGAAATGCAATTTTTATGTAGGTACGGCACGCCACGTATGAACGAACGGCCTAGACGGGAAGGCAAGGGAAGGGAATCAATTACGGTACAAGGAGAGGTGGTGTGGTGACGGGTAAGGGAAGAAGGGGGAAAGACACGAAAGACAAGAAATGGTGGATACAGATTGAAGTCGATAAGAATCCATCCAACGATCAATCTTGACCGACTTGCAATGGAGAGCTCAAGAGGAAGACCAGAAGAAGGGAAAAAAGTCCGAAACCAGCCCTTTCTCAAAATGAGCTGCGGATTTGCATTGTGCGCATTGTGGGTTCATGACAACATCCCTCCCCTCCAGCCATCTCGAGCATGTACTAAAGCCCAAGATGACCAGGGGCCCCCATACACAAAAACACGCCTTACCGCTAATAAACTGACATTGTCAATCTCGCCATACACAATGCATACTGTATAGCAGATGCCATATATAATTTAGATATATATATATTAAATACATCTACCGAGCCTCAAGAAAAAGAATCTCAAAAACTAGGTACCAAGAGTTGAATTTATGTACCTCCTGGTTGGTAGTGGCAGTATGTTGTTGGCGCGCGCTTGTTTACAGGTATCATAAAAGGGGTATGTTTACTATCCTCACTACTAAGATACGATACCCAAGTGCTTATGCTGCAACATGTCTACAAGTCTGCAAGTATGGGATTCTTTTCTCTTAACGCGAGTGCGAGACACCTGGGTCCCGCCATTGGGTCAGCCTAGACCAATGGACGACCTGAGCAATTCCAGCGCGTTCAACGCGATTTGGGACGCATTCAATCATGGTTAAGTAGTTCGCACTAAGTTATGCAAAGCCATCCTTTTGACTGACTTATGAATAAACAAATCCACTTGACGTTATGTTGTAAATGAATGCCTATATACTCGAAACATGCTTTATGGCAATTAGGGGCTGAAAGACACGGACAGAAATATATATAAGTCTTGATATAACCATTGTCGTTAACTATTGCTATAATATACCTACAAGTGACAACTATCGTACCTCAGGAGTCAGTACTTACCAGCCTATTCATGGCGTGTTTATCCAGTGTTATTATTGCCTAGACGGGTTGTATGTAGCTATAGGTAAATCTATGGGTCGCGTGTCAGTATGCGGGGCTATTGATCTCCTACAGGCTACTACCCATACCCTGCCTTGCTGTGTAAGTAGTTACGATGTAGGCGGATAAGGGCAGTAGATCTTCAGATTGCCATTGGCACAGCTGTCATACCTCGACTGGCTGACAGGTAACAAGAACGGCATTTTGTATGACTGCTGGCCACTGATTGGGTACCTATCTAGAATAGAAACCAAAGATTACCTAGGTAGGCTGGTAGGGTCAAGTTTAGCCACCTACCTAGGTATACATAGGACTCAGGAGGTTATAGTAATCCATACCTCATAAACACGGGTTTTATGCAAGGCTACTGCTATGCATGGCTTAGTTAGCAGGTACCTACAACACAAACCTTCGAAGGATCCTATCGGGGATTTTACAGCGCAGCCGCGCTACCAGACAGTGTTCAGTAACATACCTCCACGGCTATTTTCTACGTCTATTTGCCGTAGCTCCATTGCGGTTGTCACCTACAATCCGAAAGCGAATCGCCACCATCAACCTCACCTGCAGTTATCGATGATTAGTGTTCGTCTACCATTCATCAATCCACCAATACCTGGTTCATCTCCATAGCAATCACTTCAACCACACCCCGACTCGTCATGGCCGACAGCACGGCTGCTACTACTAGCGGTGACACTCCGACTACTAATACTCCTGTCGCGCCCGTCGCCATCTTCAAGAAACGAGGCGCCAAGGCCAGGGCCAACATCCGGAAGCGGCCAGCAACCCCGCCACCCGCCGCCGACAGCGATGACAGCGACGCATCCGACGGCTACACCTCGTCGGAAGACGATGCTGGGCAGCGCGTGAAGCGGCGCAAGAAGAACAAGGCCGCCGTGACCGCCTCTTCCAAGGACCAGCACCCAAATCGTGCTGCTGCAACAGGCGCTGCCCATTCCACCAACGCTACCGTCTTCGAGGCCGACCGCAGCGTTCCCATCACGAGCGTCAACGACGCCACCAAGCAGTCCAACTGGTTCGACGAGGCTGACAATGCGAAGCTGCTGGGGAGCACCCGGCCTCTTCCCAAGTCCAACAAGTCCAACCAGAGAGAGGCCAGCAGTGGCAGCCAGCCAACGGCGGCTGCTGAGCAGCCCGATGGCACCTATAAGGTGCTAGCCAACCAGACGAGCTATAAGGGGCTAGCCAACCAGACGAGCTTCATACAGAAGAACCCCAACGCGCCCAGCCGGACCGTCGGTCCCATCAAAGCGGCCACTAATATACGCACCATCACCGTCACCGACTTTGCCCCCGACGTCTGCAAGGACTACAAGCAGACGGGATTCTGCGGGTTCGGCGACAACTGCAAGTTCCTCCACGCCCGCGAGGCCTATCAGCAGGGCTGGCAGCTCGACAAGGAGTGGGAGAAGGTGACGAAAGGGAAGAAGAATGCGTCCTCGGGCATTGTTTACGCCAGCGCCAATCGCGGCGGCGGCGGCGGCGGAGCGAAAGATGACGACGGTGACCCGGACGCCGCCGATGAGGCCATGCTAGAGAAGATCCCGTTCGCCTGCATTATCTGTAAGGGCCCCTACAAGGAGCCGATCGTGACGAGGTGTGGCCACTACTTCTGTCTCCCATGCGCGCTGCAGAGGTATAGGAAGGATCCGAGCTGTGCTGCCTGCGGCTCGGGAACCAGTGGCGTCTTCAACACCGCGAAGACGCTGAACAAGCTGTTGGAGCGGAAGCGCGAACGCCAAGCGCGCAGGAGGCAAAAGGCCATAGAGGCTGGAGAGGAGGTTCCCGATGACGACGAGGATGCAGCCAAATAGAGATCGCGCTGCTCCCTCCGCTCTTCTCCTTCGCGAGTTAAAACCAACCGAATGGGTCGGCTCGTGCAAATGACTATACTATACGCATTTCACAGGTGGCTGGTCCAGCTAACAAAAAACCCCTGCGGGCCCCTTGTATTCAATTGACTGGCCCGGGTCTTCCGAGTGGCAACTCGACACCTGAAGAGACGACGCTTCGTAGCTCCACCATAGAGGTTTGTTGGCAGCAGCCTAACACGCTCGATCTTCCACCCACTACGTACAGACTATAGACTGTCAGGGATGTCGAGTTGTAATCAGAACTGGGTAGGGGACAGCAGCCGTGACAGCGCAGCAGAATTACGGGCCCTGGCAGCTTTGGGGCTTTGGGGCTGCAGGATTTGCTGCATGCCCGCCTCCAAAGAAACCCCGACCACCCCACACTGGAATATTGGGTCCCGTCTGATTCGTACGTGACATCAGGCGCGGCGAGGGAAAGGAAAGGGAACAAATCAAATGCTCCTGATTCTTCCTCATACTTCCGTCTGATGAAGGTGCCACAGCCCCTCCTACCCATTGGGCCTTGGGGCTTTGCTACCTACTAAGTACTTACATATACTAGAAGACGCCAGCTCTCGCTGACGCGTCGCCATCCCTTCGCCTTCGCCCTTTTGAGGCTCGTCGCCGTAGTTGGCTGGGTGCATCATCACTCCGGAGCACAGCTCAGAGGCTATATAACCTACACTATAGCAGTTCTATAGCTTGATCTTTCGAATATAGACAATAGCAGATTACCTACGAGTACATCAAGAAGCACCCTTGTTTTGGCCATGGAGATCATGTGTGAACGCATTAGTGGTCAATCCGTTCATTCGATCCGAACATAGATCATTGTTATCTATTCCTTGGCATGTCGTATATTGTGTTCCAATTGGCAGGATAAGTACATGCTATCAGTCGAGTATTAAGTGTCTCCCTTTGTGAAATCTGTCTCGAGGCAGACGTGATAGTGCCCTAGCTTTTGACTGCCATACCTTTGGTATTGGTATTGGGATAGTTGTAGCAGGGAATAACTTTAACGGTGGCTGGTATCTCAGAGTCATCCCGGCTTAGTTGTAGTTGACTTGGTTACTGTCGATTATTTCGTCGACGTTACTCTCAACTCGAATAGTTAGTTGCCTCGAGTTGCCTGTGGCTGCAATGACTATGATAGGATTAGGGTGTGAGTTTCTACATATCTGCGATTCATCACCTCACCACAGCCAACACTATAGCGAAGTCAAAACATAAGTTTTCTATGAGGAAGGGGCTACAGAGCGGAGAGGTTTCTCTACACTTTGTTGTCATGTAGGGGCTGGTGTGTAACTCCAGATATCGAATACAGCTCCAAGAAAAATGAGGTGCCCAAGGACCAACATCAACCGAGTTAGGTGCATCGTGGTAGGTGCGGCTCCATTAAATAGGGTTCATAGCATGATGCTAGTTACCAGAGACTCCCATTCCAGTACCAATAGGGGCATGTATATATAGTAACTAATCAAAAGGGGGCGATAGTGGGTGGATCAGTATTGCGTTTTGTAGTCTCGTTTGAGATCCGAAAATATAAGACTGCTCGAAGCCTTCGACCATAATCACGTCTAAGCGCCCGTAGAAAGCGTGATTTTCGAGGCAATGCTGTTCTCTTCTAATTCCGAGACAGTACGCTCTTCATACACAACAAATAGAGGGGCTTGTGGTCTTCTGCCAGTAGCAGGATAAGCCAAAGTCCTCCATAACAGGTATATTTCATATAATGATGCCTACATTAGCTCCTTTTCTGTCTTGTCCAGATGATGCCGTATATATACTCGGCATCAGTTATTATATGCCATGGTTGGTAATCATAAGATAGCAAGTATTTGCAAGACCTTGAAGATTGGATAATAATGACAAAGTTAACACATAACTCACCTAAAAACCTACTTGACTTCATGCTCTTCCAACGCAGCAAGTCACAGAATAACAGTAGACAGAGATCAGTAGACAGAGATCTCATGAAACTAATATACATGGTCCATTCGTTTTAATTCGATCCTCAATCTCCACCCCACCCCCATGGCTGCATCCTAACGCCAGGGCGCGGGGGTAGTATCTCATGTGTATCAGGAGATTTTACAGAAACCTATAAACCTACTGAATTCTTGCAGTCAGGTAGCCAACTAGATGCTTGGTAAAGATCGGTTCCGGTCCCCGATGCATACCGTCGTAACAGCAGTATTAGCAATATCAGATAGTAAAGATGTAGCAAGAGACTACATGAGCTATACCGTTAGCTACTTGTGCTATGACCCAGCTGCCGCCACCTACTTCCACCCCTCCCTCGATCTCTTAGCTGACTACCGAATACGAAAACATGGATTCGAAATCTGACTACAGAACCCAATCGTTGTATTGGTTACTGACAACATCGACTTGGAGGTCACTCGTATACATTGGTAAGAAAACCGGCTATAAACCCTTCCATATTAGTTAACTACAAGGGCACATCAGAACATCCAGGTATGTGATCTAGAGATATCTAGATAGTAGCCAAGCTATAGCAGTGGCTGAAGTGAGGTGGTGACCAGTATATAAGCGGGACATGGCACCAATAGACAAGAGGGAGACACAGCACATAATATAGCAAAGGTATTCTCTTTATTTCAAACAGCACTTCCCAGCCATATCAGCACTACGCCTTCTTCTCATGGGGATACGTCGATCCGCCCTGCTGGCGGATATCGTCCATGATCTCCAAGACGCGGACGGTCTCCGCCCAGGGCATGATCGGGCTCTGCTTCCTCCCGGCCGCAAGGTCGAGGGCCGTGTTGTCGGCCTCGTAGATGAACCCCTGCTGCGGGCGCGCGTAGTCGTACTTGCGGCCCGCGGGCTTCTCGTCGCCCGTCCACGCCGGGTACACGGTGAAGGACTGCGGGTGGGACGGCACGGAGCCCTCGACCTCGACGAAGCCGTCGGTGCCGTCGACCGTGACGATGACGGAGCTCTTGCCGCGCTGCCGCTGCTCCGTCGAGCACGTGATGACGCCCTGGCGCCCGCTGCTCGCGAAGCGCAAGACCGCGCTCGTCGTCACCTCGATGGTGCCGCTCGCGTCGAACGACTGCACCGCCTTGACGACGGGCGTCTCCGGGTGGTCCGGCACGCCCGGGTCCAGCGTGAGCAGCGCCCAGTTCAGCACGTAGACGCCGATGTCGAGCAGCGAGCCCGCGCCGAGCGAGAGGTCCTTGTACCGCGACGTCGGCGGCGCGTTGGCGATGTCCATGTACATCTTGAAGTCGGCCGTCGTGCGGAACACGTCGCCGATGGCCTTGTCCTCGTACAGGATCCGGCGCAGGTCCGCGACCAGGGGCCGGTGGCGGAGCCAGATGGCCTCGGCGACGTAGACGCCCTTGGCCTCCGCGGCGGCGAAGACCTCCCGCGCCTCCTGCGCGCTGAGCGCGAAGGACTTCTCGCACAGCACGTTCTTGCCGGCCGCGATGGCCGCCAGGCAGTGCCGCTTGTGGAAGGCGTGCGGGCTGCCGATGTACACGCAGTCCACGTTGGGGTCGTTGTAGACCCCGTCGTAGCTGCCGTAGACGGCCGGCTGGGCCGAGGCCGAGGGTGCCCCCTTGAGGTACGTGGCGACGAATTCGCGGCTTTTCTCAATCGTCGACCCCGCGACCGCCTGGATGATGTGGTTTGCCTTGGCATCGTCGCGCGGCATCACGAGATCCGAGACAAACCATGACGAGATCATCCCCGTGGCTGGATCACGGTCAGTATCGCGTGTTATAAGAGTGGAAGTTTGATACTCACTGACGATGCCCCACCGGCATGTTGGGAGGTTTGAATTGGCCATATCCTCTCTAGTTCAAACGTTTTAAGAGTGCTACCCTTTCTTTTCTTTCCTCAAGCCAACGGATTAAAGAAAACATCAGGCAGTACCGTGGTATATAAATATGTACAAGAACGAAGGAGAGTAGGGAGGGGTTGTGACCTAGTTACCTACCTCCTGCCTGTATCGTACTTCTCCACAGTCTAATTAAACCCCTGACGTCGACATGCATCCACATTTAGGTGTAATTATCCACCGACAACCCTAGCTACGTTTCCATGATTCCCGAGCATTTTTAACTGGCTTGTCTTATACTCTGCACTACCCGGAATATGTATGATTTGACCATTATGGGCATCGAACCCGAAGCTTACATATGTTCCCTGGTATAAAGGACTCCTTGAAGAGGGTTCGTGAGGTAATACTCTTGGATAAGTAACTGCACAAAGTACGATCGACGGGAGAATAAGTCGTATATTCAGTTCTTACCTTTCAAGTCCTTGTGGACCACGTCCTCTCTTGTATATACCAACCGTGGCGATGCCCGTAGGCTTGGAAGATATAGTGGTATGCCTTAAGTAAAAGATAAAGTGCATGAGTAGCCGCTCTTTGGAGGGAGTTTTAAACAAACCTTGGCCATATAAATTATATTTGCCCGTAGAAACGTGTTCCGGGGTGGTGGATGACTTTATCTGGACGCAATGTACAGGCACTGTTTTGGTGTATCTGGATAAAAAGTCCGAAGAGTCACTTCGATGGATTTGATCTTTATTAAGGTCAAAAGAGGGGGAGGTTGGGATGCGGTTATTTCCTTAGCTTCTAATTGGTTGTAGTCTACCATTCATCCATAGCCGCGGCTGTGCCTCAATTATGCTTCAATCAACTATGATCTTGGTCTCATATTTTCCATATACCTCTTCAACTAGCTCTTTAGTCAACTGGCGTACCTTACCAATTCCAGCCGTAGGTTGAAGCCCAAAGGTTTGTAAACCTTGCACATGATGACCGAGAAGTCTAAATGCTGCTGTAAATCTGGATGATGATAAAGACAAATGTACTCATCCCGCTATATTGTTTCGAAGCCATCGAAAGCTGCGGGAGTACAACAAGCGTGATTCCCACCTTTCAATTATAAGCAAACGGCATAACCAGACTCGAAGATTGTCTACCAAGGATCGATCAATGAACGAGGTAACGCATTATACGTGAAACCTAGTTTCAGAGGTAGTTGATATAACGTATTGAAAGGAACGCTGAGAGGATATTGGGAACATTAGCCCTACTTTGAGGAATACTATGTTTATATATAGTAGACAACACCCGATTCTATTGTCACTATGATGCAACATTGTGAGTTGGCGACCGTCTTCCTCTTATCATATCAACATTGGTGGCGTAATACGCAATTGTAGCATGATATGCATTTCTGACGGACTTTTCATGAGAAATTACATTCTTGGGAATCTTAGTGTTCTGTATGCCTCGACACATGATGAAGGTGAGTGAGTTGCTCATCAACAAATGAAATGCTTGGTATTCCCTCCTGGTTGTCAACTAACCCCCCCCCCCCCAAACCAGCTGTAATGTGTGAATTACACCTATAGAGATAATGTTATTGTATATATTCATGTAGGCCTACGTCTACAGGACGTCCATGCATGGATAGGGAGCCTACAGCTTGTTGCCGAGGGGGTTGTGCTCTTGACCTACGAGTACCAGATTGACCACTCGCGATTCCAAGAAAAGGAGCACTTGTAATACAACTGGTAGTAAGGCAGAATGCGAAATATATATGAAACCCGTGCGTATGTTACCTTTGCGGATGAACGACTCATGTGACTGCATGGATCTTGGGATAACCCAATCACTCGACTTCATGACTCGCTCGATTGCCGTCACGGGCCGGACCCGACCCTACCTCATCATCCGGACATCTGCTCCCAGGCCAGGAACGTCTAGGGTCGATGCGGATCTGTTTAGGTAAGCGCATAGTTGCCTGCCGGGGCGGAACTAGCCGATATCGTTGCGCACCCTCCCCCAATGGCCGACGTAACCCACCAATGTCGTTCGGGCTTCGGAAACTTGGATATACGGAGCAGGAAGGGGGGTTCAAGGTTGGTTGCTAGCGGCATGTGACAGTGGCCGATGCAACTTCTCAATATCGATAAGCGCTTGGGCGGATAGGGGGGGCCCCTCAGCACCCATTCGAACCCACCATAAGTTTACGACTGTACTACGTAAGTAAGAGCTACACGAAGAGGCAGTCGTCATGGTAGCAACCCATACACACAGTGAGCTAAGTAGCTATCTAGGTACAGACCTACAGACCTATAGACCTCCATATGTACGCAGTATGTGCTGATATGTCGGAAGGGTGGGATGGTGCTACCTATTTATGACCCCTCCCCCTCCTCGCTCCCCGGCGCGGGGGGAGGGATATGGCACCTGACCAATGGCGAAGTGAGACATGTGAAGGCAGCTCGCCCACCCTCAGAGAGCCGTGGACCAGACCGGCTGACGATTGGTATCATTGGCCATGTCTTAGGTGACGAAAAGGGATGGATCAAGTGACCGCGCCCACACCTAGGAAGACGGCCAGCTAGACCCCGTGATCCTGTTGTTGGGAGGGCACTGATAACGATGATAAAGACGAATGCCGGGAATAATCGCTTGTAGCTGTTTGGTGCAGGCAGTCCTGCAGTCACGCCTGCAGTCACTCCTGCTGGGGATTGTTCGGGTACCTGGACGTTCAACGGAAGTCGAACATGCCAATCGATCTACCGCCGCGCAGAGTCTTTCGGGAAAGAGGGGTTATGTGGATAAGTGAGTGAATGAATGGTAGGTCGGAGGCATGCCACCCATCCATCCTACTGTTAGCAGTGTTAGGCATGGATGGTGAGGGGTAACATGAAAACGGCAGAAACTGTGATATCGCGATAACCATCTACCCAACTTGGTAGGAGTGCATAATAACGTGGTATATACCTAGTAGCAAAGGAAGACATGCATATTTTGGCTGCGGGTAAGAGCCTCAATGCATTTCCGATCAGGAATCCTGGTTGGCTCATGCAGGATGTTGCGTGGGCTAAGGTATAAACCCTAGCTGACGATCGTTTTGAGGCGTAGGAAGGGCCTGTTTCGAGTTACCCAAGCCATTGACGGCATTGGTTGGATGGCACAAGCATCTCTGAGTTTCATCAAGTAGGCATTTTTTTTATGGTGGAGGGCAGTCCTAATGGGTAAAATTGCAATGGAATGCTTCAGGTATGCAATGCTTCCTGCATACATGCCCTAGGCATTTACTTAGGCAGCTGTATACGCCTGAATATCAGACAATCCCGTTGTATACAACGGACGAAACCTTCTCTTATCAAGCTTCTCATAGCATGGTGTCGTGTGTGGTTGGTCGAACATAAAGTTCACCTTTGGCCTGCTTTAAAAAGGTAGTCAATCAATTATGATACCACCCACCAACCTACTTGTCTACGTTACGTAGTGAATACGAGAAGACACCTGAACAAAAATAGCACTTAGTTGGAAGCCAGATAACAGGAACGAGGATAATACATTATTGTTTAGGGATGGATGAGTGAACGAAAGACTACTGGACCTGTTGCCTGTGTACCTGTACATATCTTAAGGCACTTACTTGTCCGTAAGCCCTGCTTTCGTAAGTGTCTTGGGGCGAAGCCGGGAATTAGTATGTCCCGCGAGCAACCGTAAGATCTCAATTGACAGCTGGAGAAGGCAGCCAGTTCTGTTCCGGATGCGTCGGGCAATGTTCTATATCAATTGACAATTTGCCGTCGTGGAGGACTCTGCAGAGACTCGTCAGCTTAAACCCGCAGCTCCGTCAAACCCCGGGAGGCGCTGACAATGCGCGGCCTATCTCAAATTATCGTAGGTGAGTAAGGATCAAGGGCCTTTACACTCAGACCTATATCTACATACATACCTGCTTAGGGATCGTATCTAGCTGCCTGCCACACCTCTATAGGCATGTAAGTACGTACGTGGTGTTGCCTACGGGCTACACATGTACCTGTTACAGAGCAGGTAAGCAGATAGTCCATTATCGATAAAGGAGGGGTAGAGGGTGGCTGAGGGGTCGCCCGGTGGGTACAACAGCTTGTGACTGCAGCATATGACGCATCTTGATGGAATTGAGTTTGATGTATCCTATAGGGTGGTATCAAGTACCGATGAAGTGACCATTTTTGAGAGGTACTTGCAAGATGAAAGAGGATACATGCAGGTGTTGATAGAACGGAAAATTTAGGTATCGACAAACCGCTATACCCAGACAGACTCGACACATCACTCTTACGATAGGTTGTAGGTTGGGAACTTGCAGTACTGTATATACAAGTAAAAACATACAAGTATAAATCGTGGATGGAAACAATAGGTGATGCGCCTATGCGCCCGAACGAATTCCGACTTCGTCTAGAACTCCTTGAAGCATTGCGACGAGTAGCAAGGGGGGCAAAACGATACACATTAGGCACGTAGAACAGTCTATGTCTTTCTATGCTCCTTCAATGCTTGCTTGTTTCTTCTTCAAGGTTCACCATGACCTCTTCTCCATGTGTTCTTGATCGCCCTAGAAGTATGACTCACTTCGAGCGTCCCCGGATTGGCACTAGGGACATACGAAACCCCTGGTATCGTTGCTCCGTAAAGTAGAGAATCACAAAAACCTGCTTACATATGTATCTACTTGGATAGATACCCAAGATGCCTAAACTTGATATAACATAGGTATGTAGTGGGTGAACAGTAGTCTGGTAACAGCGGCAGCGGCAGCGGCAGCGGCAGCAGCAGCAGGATGCGGAACATCGGAGCACCAAGCCTCTTCGGATTTAGATATAGTGGCAGAGTGGACATTCTCAGCAAGCACTGACCAACAACCTTGAAACTTCCAATCGCTCGTTGTTCGAGTTGTAAGTCTGTCTACGCATGATTGGACAATTCGTTTCGTCTACGTGTCTGTACGTATTAATTGCTCTCGTGGCGATGCCTGAACGGTCTGGGGCGTCCCATCTGGGCTCAACCCAGCCAATCTGTTTCGTATAACAGTATCCATCACCCCCAGGCCCGGTGCTAACGCAGGATGAACAGACACCTCGAAAGACGGACGATGCAGCATGAGTGGGGAAGTGAGCAGATGCATGCTCTCTGATGCTGACATGTATGAGATTGCCAGCTTAGATGAATCTCACCATCTTACCAAGAGTTAGATCTCTCCAGTCCAGACCGTTGCAGCGGAAGAACCCCGTTGATTCTTAGACGAAGCAGTTCCCATTAGCCAGGCTAACCAAGATTGACGAAGAAACCCCGAGCTCGCCACGTATTTCCCGGATCCTAAGGTTCGTTCGGTTGATTGAAAGAGAGATGGTAATGGTTCGACTAATCAAGACGTTGGAACCAAAATCATCAAGACCTAATCAACCAATTGCAGATACAACCACACGTTGTTACTGACGCCTAACCATGAAGTCTCACAGAACCTTGATCACTGTAGATTAGATAGGCAGGATAGGGCACGCACTCTGTTCGCGTGCCTGTCTCCAAAGCCTCGTGCATGATCCCTGCTGAGGCATGATGCCCGCGGTCCGCGTTTGCTGTTATGCTGTTAGGTACACCTGCACATCGGCCTGCACCTTGAAGTCTTGGCAACGTTACAGTTACAGCACGGGGCTGACGGAGTGACAGTTCAGATACACTTTTGAGCCTCGATCGTGTAGCTGCATCACGTCGGCACGACACACATCTGAGTTTCCCCTCTGCCCCTCTGCCCCTTTATTAGTCAGTCAGCCACCCGAGAGGTCACGGCTCCAGATAAACTCAATTCAGATCGTCTCCAGGCCTGCACCTGATGAGCGTATGTAAAATTTTTCAAATAGGCGTGCCGCTACGAGCATCAATCCTATTATATTTCTAGGGCAATTCCCCGGGAATGCCAACATGCGACATGTTGCAACTCCGCCAGCCTCTTTTCTTCTGATATGGTTATTTTTACATCGAGTGGAGACAGACTACGGCAGCTAGCAGACACCCCAATATACGAAGCATGTAGGCATGCGATCAATTGCACAACATAGCAAGGCTTCGCGCCGATGTAGATAGAAGCAAGTGTGACGTTCGCTAACTGGCGTCTTCATATTCGCCAGATTGCGTATCCAACAGTTGTTTCTACTATGCACGTAGGCATATCTTGGATGAACGATTGGGAGTCCCCCTTTGATCTGCCCCAGCCAGCTCTCCTTGCTCTGGGGCACATAACGAGGCACAGATGTGGAGAGTTAGAGCAAAACGTGTTTCGAGACACTTGGCCGTTGATTCTACTGTACGTAACGGTTAATGCCAATGACAACTCTGCTGCCAAATCCACAATTGATACCCAATCTGCAAGTTCAATTGATTTACGCTTCCAGATCAGTAGCATCGTCAGCTTGAACCCCTCAATTTAGTCTCGCCATTGGTGTTCGATGTTCGCACCACCGGGAGAGAGTTAGGTTTGATAGTGAATCTCGCTACCATCTTGTACTTCGTACACGTGTGTGCCTCTTCTGGGTTCCAGGACCGTTGGATGTTCACATATGTACCAAGTTCGGGTATGTACAATGTGTATTGGCCATATCAAAGAACGTTCGATGTTGGAGGCATCGTACCTACATACGTACGTACACATACGCTAGTGTAGATCGCCACGGCTCGCGGATAGCCTCGATCAGGTCAGGTACGAATGCTAATAACAGCACTGGATACTTTGATAAGCTTGGATTCCAACAGGAAGGTTCTGGTCTCACGCATTCTAAGAGATCAATTAACGACAATCAAGTGTCCCCTTTAAGCTCGTAACAACAGGGAGGAAATTGATTAAGGGTGAATTCTAATTATGTGAGATAGGCTCCTGATCTAGTACCTGAGAAGTCCCGAGAAGTTTTCAGAAGTGCTAGACTTGGTAAACTTTGGCAGGCAAGTTATAAGTTCAGATTGAGATGCGTGTGGACATTCCTCGTTCAGTTACATCCAATGTGATGGGATTATGTGTACATACTTAGAGGTATGTAAGCCCCGCCATCCGTCGTCGGGCAATTGGGGATATCTCTGATATGCAGACCACGAGCAAGTAACATTTCAAGTTAGAAATCAGGCTTGAAACAAGCATGTTGGTCACTCGCATCACACATTCCCGGCCTATCGTATTGGTAACTGACGAACCAATTGTGCAACCAAGGAACCCTCTGGGTGCCTCTGGGTGCAATTGACTATGCATAGGGAGGTACCTACCTACATGCAGAAATCAGATACACATGTGCACCTAGTATATCATTCCTGAATGACGTAGCCCCGAGGGTCTTGCCATTGAACCCTAGGAAGCTTGAAGGAAGTGTCTTCGTCTTTGCCTTTGCCGGGCTGGAGCATACTGGAGTTCGGGGTGGTACTGCGTACCGGATCTATCTCCGTCTGGATCACTGGCCAGCGGCCGAGACTATCCGGTGTCACTTCTTCGACCCCAGAAGTACTTTGGGATCAAAGGTACAACAGCGAAGATCCCAGAGTGCACCAGGGACAATAGGTACTTGGGTACCTGCCCGGCCTCCAAAAATAAGCCTGCTGGAGTGGGTCCAACCCCTGTCCTACGCCTGCGTCTGCCCTGCCTAGCGGGGGTAGTGACAGTGACTGGGTGGGTACTCATGGAGGGGAGGGTGACTCTTTCGACGACACCATTAGCCCAGTGTATGTAGGAAGTATTGCTACTACGACTGCTACTACGACAAGTTACAACCACCAGTCGACACTCACAACCACCATTGCACCACCACTACCACCACTACCACCACCACCAGACCACCACCAGCAAGATACATCCACGTTTGGGAGCTTGGAGCTTGGGATACGGCGAAATGGCACGCCCAACAGGAACCTTGAAGAAGGGCGCTTCTCGTAGGCGCTCCTCGCCTGCCTGGCCTCCCTCTCTTCTCCTCTCCCATCTTCCTCCTAATTCCTCATGTGAACTACTTAGGCTGCTTGGTAGGAGCTATTTAAATTTACGCTACCGATACTCTTGAACCTACAGAGATCAATGCTCAATGCTCTTGTTTTATGTTACAGAAAGCCAGAACTTTGGTACCTTAGTGAATTATTAAGCGTCTCGAAGTCGACGGTGGTTTGCCACTTATAAACTCTATCATCAGCCTGTGCTATCTCAGGTATCTCCGATCAGGGTATTTATGCTGCTCCCTCCGCCCAGGGCCATTCATCACATCATCCTGTTTGTTTGTTTCCTGCGAACCAACCGACAGCCTTTCCGCTTTTGATTGCCATTGAATTGCATCGAATCGCATTGAATTGGATTGGATTGGGAACCCTTCGCCAATGGTTTACTGCGTACCGGATGTCGAAGCAACAACCAACTCACATTCACATTCCCGCATTGACTATCGCTGATAACGCATACTTCGCTTGCCTGCTTGCCTTGCCTCGCCTATAGGTACCTATTGTTCCAAGGTTCCTATTGTTATTCATCGGCGCATGCTCTTTGGCCACGACCACGACCACGCGCATCTACAGCACGAGCACACAACAGTCCTATTTATTGCCTTACGCTTCATACCCAGAAGCTGAGCTGTCGCACACTTCTTCCCTCTCTTTCTTCCCTCTCTTTCTTCCCTCTAACTTCCAATCCAACTGTCGGCTCCAACCCCACCACCGACTTGACTTACACCCACGCGCAGACACATACACATACGCGCACATACGCATGTAGACAGACACTCATATATATACATACACATGCCTGGCGTATAAGTGTGTCTAAGTCGAGTAGGTATCCCGCCTCTTCCCACATCGGCAGCCCAACCGAACACTACCAGCTGGAAAGGAAAGGAAAGCAACGGAATTGGAATTCCTGGTCGTCGTGCACGGTCGCTGTTTAGATTCATTTCCAGGTGGCTCATTCGCCAATTGAGTCGACTCAACGTAGTTTAGGTTTCTGCCTGTCGCATTCGCCACCACCCGCCCAGCATCCACTCACACTCACCTTATACCTTCTACCTACCAATCTGCCTTATACCTGAGGTGTATACCGGCTGCCTGTACATGGCTGACAAACCAACATCTTCACAACATCCTCTTCACCAATACAAATCATTCAAATCATCCAAACCATCCAAGTCATCCAAGTCATCCAATTCATTGCCGCCATTCTCCTCACAATTCATCAAGTCTACAGTTATGCCGCCCACTGCATCAAATCCGGCATCGACACCGACACCGACACCGACATCGACATCGACATCGACATCGACATTAAAATCGAATTCGCCGGAGCAAATGGAGTCCAACAAGAAACTTCTGGATATCAGCAATCTCATGTCGCCCCCAGAGCCACCTCGTCTCGAGTCTTTCTTGCAGGAGAACAACATGAAGGGAATAGTAGCTACATCGGATGTTCGGCGGGTTCCTGGTCCAATTCCCCCGCTATCACCGCCGATATCTCCGGCTACTAAGGCCGCCGACCACATGGCTAGATCAACGATCTCGACTAGCCGTTCTCCCGCGAGAGACCCCATTCTATATCCAGCCCACGATATCACTGGCTCGCCTCATCAGCAACCATTGTTCATCCACGATGATTCCCAGGACATCCAGCGCATCGTGGACGACCATCTGGTTGCGCGGCCAGCATCCCTTTTTACGTCCACAACACCGCCTCGACCGGAGCACTATGAGCTAATGCTCAGCTTCAAGTCGGATGTGATGAAAAAGTACAACGAGGATCCGAAAGGCTGGCTGCTACGGGAGCGCGCACAGTTGATTGCGGATAGAAAGGCTAGTGCACGACGGAATCATTTCAAGCTGCAGCCTATTCTGCCGGCTAAGCCACAGCCGATTCGAACACACGCGCAGCGGGTTGTCAAGCCCGCCAAGGTTTCCAAGAATGTCTCTCCGCCCCGTCCCATTCGATCCAACCTGCCGGCAGCACCTAGCATTTCGGTAGCCCACAGGGTTAGCCCTGCGCCCGACCAGTCCTCACGCCGCATGGTAGCCCCGAACAGAGAAGACAAGGACTTTGAATCACTCCCGAATTACTGCCCGCCCACGAGCTCCCTTCCGAATAAGCCAAATAGTTTGAAGGTGGACTGGAAGGGTGCTCCGATTGATCTTAGCGGTGACGCTCACCGACACCTCCTGCACCCGGACGAAGTCTCTCTGGCAGCAAACCTTCGGCTCGACTGCGCTACCTACTTGACAAGCAAGAGACGGATGTTTATCAGACGCCTTGAATGCCTTCGTGTGGGCAAAGAGTTTCGCAAGACGGATGCGCAGCAAGCCTGCAAGATCGATGTCAACAAGGCATCTAAGCTCTGGACAGCTTTCGAGAAAGTCGGCTGGCTCGACAAGGACTGGATGCAACGGTACATATAAGTCACCTGCGCAGAATGCCCAAGAATGCCGATCGATCGTAGGTCCATCCGGTATGGATCACGGCATTAATTGCCGTATTACTTCCCATAACGTTTGGGGATCTGATGATGTTCGATGCTTTCATTGATTTACGCATCTTCCTCACATCAGCTCAATTTTGCTACAACCTTGCTTGCTTGCTTTCGGCAGGTCCACTGTCCATGCACTGGCCATCAAATTTGATTGGTCCTAGCGGTCTTTACGTTTTCTTTTTTGTCGGTTGTCGGTCCAGGACCTGATCCTTTCAATGGACCAATGGTTATTCCAGCGACATCACATAATGCATGTCTGGTTCAGATACACCACAGCATCGGGGAACTCATACAATGATACCCGGAGTGTGCGGATTCCTCTCCCCAAGGTCACTCCACTCCACATACACGATTTCTTTAGATAGTTTTCGGGTCAGCATCATTACATGATACTTTGCTTTTTTCGGTCGGTCGGGTCTAGGTCCGGGTTAGGTTGGCGGTTCCATCGAGACTACCATTGCATCATGGACGGCGTTGCTTTGCTTTTTCAAGGTCCAATAGATTGACATGGGCCTAGCGTTCTTATGGCAACACACGGGATACCAACTTTACCAGCGAGTTATGACCAGAGGGCCATCTTTGACTACGGGATGAGCAAGGGAATTATCACGGAGTTATTTAGTCAGGCTGACAACAAGTCTTGACTCGGACGAGTTCATAGCGTTTGTCCAGATAGGAACGTGGGGCAACGCTTTTTACACATTGCCCCTCGGGCGAATATATGATTTTCTCCTCCACCCGTGTTTTTTCGTCATGCTTGACCGTGATGTGATGTCAGAGGCTTACGGATGCAGCTGCTTATCATATGGACCCCTCTGTTTCCCTTCTGCCCCCTCTTCCAGTGTGGTGGTATCGTGAAATCGTGGTGCATGGTAGCTAGTGGTCCAATGCCAAGGTAGGATGTTCACATGCAAATCCCCAAGAAAAAGGGATATCCCAGCCCTACGGGAAACTAGTGGAGGTAAGTTAGCCGTTCCTATTGCAGCCGTTGCCGTCCCCGTCCCTGCTTTAGCGTGCCCGCATGCTGGCGGGATCGGCGATGTGGGCTAACCCACAAAGCCTAAAAAAACCTTATTGTTGTTATTTTGGGCTCTTGTTATTTGCCGGAAAGCGGGATGGAGAATCGGGGAATTCCAGGTTCCATCCACCCATGGATGCTTGCTGTCGACCTGCATACAACGTACATACAACATACATACGCATACAGATAGGCCTGGAACACGTTAGTTATTATGAAAATGGCACTTTCGGAGCGTAGGTCAGCTGTAAGCAACATGAATCACGATACCGGTTTGCATACTATGATCTCAATGGACCACGGTAGGTAGGTAGATTAGGGTCCAGACATTAGTATATAGAGAATACCTATATAGCAACTTTCGTTCTTTCACCGGATAGAAGAGCGAATATACATTATGGTCAACCCCCTAGTTAGCTCACCAACTTAAGATTGCAGACCCTATCACGTACCCCCGTCCCTTTCCCCCGTCCTGCTTACTTACCAGTATCACCCAGAACAAAACTCATCAACGTCTCCTATCTTATACTCACCAAACTCTTTATTATTGAAAAACACGCACATATAATCTTGTAACATAGCCCCACTTCCATCCGGATAGATCAGATCAGATTAGAGGCCAGAGATCCACCGAAAGCACGACGTTCAAGGCGTCCACGGTCCCGCAGAGCTCCGTCAGCCGGAGCGGACCCGGGGACTACGGACACTGCCCGGGTGGGATGAGGCGCCGTAGAAACAGAACACAGAAGCGCCATGAGCAGGCACAGCAGGTCGAACAACCAGGAAGCACTTACCTACTAGTACTGCTCCTGGAAGAGGGGTAGGGGGGCGGAATTGTAGAGCGCGAGCCTATGGTTTCACTGAGGTAAGATCAGGACACGAAGTAGTTACACCTGGGTTCTTTGAAGCCTGGCGAAGGGATCTTGAAAAGTCAACCGCAATCCGTTGCGATGCGGTGGTATCAACCGTCGAGAATCTTAAAAGTACATTTACGACACCTGCAAAAGCTCAAGCTTCTAGATAATCGACACGCAGCAATGAGGGACAATCCTCCTCCAACTGCAGTGCATACCATTTTTTTTGGGACGACACAGTTGTGCCCCTCCTCATCGTGCCCCTGCTAATAATCTTACATTGGTTGTGTTTCGGGCGGCGCTCCAAAGCGCGCAAGACCTAAGCGATTACTCTCCAGCCGCGATGGTATACCCGCCGTCCACCACGACCGTCTGACCGTTCAGGTACTGGTTCGCCGCAACGAAGAGCATTGTCTGGGCCATGTCCTCGTCCTTGCCGGGGCGGCGGGCGGGCACCTTCTCCGCGTACTTCTCGCGCTCGATGTGGCTCTTCTGGTCGCCGCCGCTCTCGCCGCCGGTGGTCATCTCGCTGGGGAAGACGCCGGGGGCGATGGAGTTGACGCGGATGCGCAGGCGGTTGCCCTGGGCGATCTCGGTGGCGAGCATGCGCGTCAGGTGGATCGCGGCCGCCTTGGACGCGTTGTACGCGAAGTGGTGCTGGGAGGTCTTGACCAGGCCGCTGATGGAGCTGACGTTGATCACGGCGGCCGACCAGCCCGGGTGCCGGTCCGTCGACTTCTGCAGAAGCGGAAGGAACGCGGTCGTCATGAAGAAGAGCTGCGGCACGTTGGTGCGGTACACATCGGTCCAGTCCTCGAACGTGGCCTTCGGGTCGTCGAACAGGTTCGCCTTCATCTCCGAAGCCGACTCGGCCTCCGTCTGGAATGTGTTCCCGCTGATCCCCGCGTTGTTGATCAGAATGCAGAGGCACTCTTCCTTTGAGGAGATCTCTTTGACGAGGCTGGCGATCTGCGACTTGTCCGACACGTCGCACTGGATCGGGATGATGGAGCCGCTACCCTCCGAATACTTTTCGACTACGGTGTCCAGCTTCTCCTTGGTTCGGCCCGTGATATAGACCTTGGCACCGTTCGACACGAGTGCTTGTGTGGCCATGAGGCCGATTCCGGAACCGCCACCTGGAGAAAGCATTAGTAAATAAAGAAGGAAAGGGAATCATCTCGCACGACGCAGATGGGAAGGAGGGGCGTCAGAAGTCTTTTAGCGACTTACCAGTGACAAGGGCGACCTTGCCCTTCAGGGAGAAGAGCTTGTCAGCGGCAAACGCTGCATTTGCACTGTTGGAAACCATTCTGACTGATTGCTGGAATACTGGGTGTAGTGACCTCGATGAGAATGCTGTAGATGAAGTTGTGGGAGTCTGTAGCAGTTGCTGGGTTGTGGAAGGTTGAAGAGAACTGGCAGCAGCAGCACGGAAAACGAGACTGCCAATTCGTTTCTTATGGTGGGAAACCCCGCGAGTAACAGATGAGATCATGACGTGTGACATATTTGGATTTGTGTTTGCCTGGATGCATGTTCCGATATTGCAGGTGTAAAGGAAGTGAGAGTTGCATGTTATAACCTAGGTAGGTAGCTACATACAGTGTACAGTTAGGAAAAAAGAACAACCTTTTCCCACGAACATGCAGTTGCGACGAAGTCATGACGAAATATGCCAAAAGCCAAAGAGCTCTCGTTAGCCAGCAGCAGGTAGCCAGCCTATGGCAAGTCGAAGCATAACATCATAGTGGAGAGCTATCTGAATTGCCTGCCTTGATTGGATGGTGGTTAGGTAACGGGCGTAAGTAGAGGCCGGCCCCACCGAAGGGAACGAGATCCGGAGAGAATGTCCGGGCTGTCAAACAAAAACGTCACCTGTACAGTATGCCCGTTGCGCCGGTGCTTCTAAGAGGGTTTACTACATGTACATATGTAGGTATTGTGATGACCACACGGCGCTCTGCTAGTACTTGCTTATATCATAATTACTAGTTACTAAGGAAATAGGGTAATAGTAAACTGAACTCCCCAATATCTAGTTAATGACCTGGAACTCCAGTATTAAAGACCGGAGCTTGATCCCTGTAATTCCTGATGCAAGGACGCTAGACTGAACATGGGATTCCCTCTTTAAGTAAGTCTGTGGTTCTGGACATCCATAGCAGCGATTTGGATGTTTCCATAGACAGATAATAAGGCCAATTTGTGTAGCGGCTTCACCGTTTTTTGCTTATAGGTGCCCCGGATCAAGTAGGTTTCGTCTCATGTTGGTAACCTGTAGCCCGTCTAAACTTCAATGTGTTTCTTGGCCATGCATATGCATCTACTTCGTATATGAGCTGCACTTCTATGAGCAAGATGCGATGGGAATAGGTGTACGTCCTGATTACCGCAATTGTCCGTATTGACATTCGTCGCCGACGAAGCCCGTCCAACCGTAGTTTTCTCGTATAGCGCTATCTATCATGTATCCACTAAGAAAGCCATCCTAATAGTAAAGCTTCGGATATTTCGACTGGAGTGTTTAATGAGGAGATGGGCATATGCAGAGATGCTTAGCAAGTATAAGCGAGCCCGGGAAGCTCAGAATACCTTACCATGGGGCTATAATGAATACAATGCTCGGCGCGCAAGGACATACTGTTCTCTCTCAGTCGCATAGTCGGGCACCAGGACCGACAAAGGCTGGGCCTCGCCACCAGACGACGCCGTGTATATGTCGGGATCTATCGTGCGGACCTTCGCATTGGCCGGGAGCGGCAGTCCCGCTTCGTCGGGAAGGCCTTCAGACTCCAGCCTATCCATAGCCTCCCTCCCCTGCGCATCGGCCGCCTGCCGCATCTTGGCCCAGAACTCCTCGTCCGACAAGGTCCACAGCTCCTCCTCCCGCACACCACCTCCCTTTATGAGCGACTTCATGAGCTCTGCCGTCCGCGTGTATAGATCGCCGTGTGCCGGGTTGCCCCACACGTCTCGGTCGCACGCCATGTAGCCCCGGGCGAGAAGCAGCGCCAGCTGCTGGTCCTGCAGCACGAGCAGGCGGTCCGGGGACGTGGCGCTGGGAAGCGCCCTGAGCGCCGAAGCGACGAGCCGCCGCGCATCCTCCAAGCTGACGTGTCCGAGGCCGACGACATCGCGCAGCGCGTAGTCGAGCCTGTCGGCGCAGAGGTGGGGCGACGGCTGCTCCACCAGCGGATACCGCTCCTCGTCCAGCGGCTTCAGGTCTCCGAAGCCGTGCCGGGTGAGTATGGCGGGGATCTCGGTGGTCTGGACGTACCGCGCCTTGTGCTTCTCGTGGTAGCTCTCCCCGGGCGCCGAGAGCGCGAAGTCGACCACGTGGCTCATCGTCGTGTGGCTGATGTCGTGCAGGAGCGCTGCCACCTGCTCGTCCAGCTCCGCGCCCACGATGCGCACCAGGAGGAAAGCCCCGATGCAGTGCTCTAGGCGCGTCATCTTCGGCGTCAGGCCTAGGAGGCCCGAGATGCCGTGCTGATGGACTCCGGCGAGACGAGCGACAGCCGGTGATTGGAGCAGCTCTACGAGCACCGGCTCTGAGATTGTGTGTTTACCGTAGATGACATCGTCGATGATGACTTGGTCTTTGGCTGGGCGGTCGAGGGTTTGGAAAAGACCCGTTTTGAAGGTAGAGGCCATTGTATGATTGAATGGGTGATTGGGACCCTAACGGAAAGTGCATGTTTGTCAGGGGATGGATAGGTGAGAATCCAACACATAAACCCTATACGATAGGTTAGTTTTCAGGCAGCTATCTTACCCCACGCCCACGCGCCGTCAATCAAGCGATAGGCTAACATGCTCCACATCTGCACAATATATTGGATCTCAGGGGTTAGCTGAACCAATATCGCCAGCGCTACTTGAATAACGTGTAACAACGTCTGGAATATACCCTTGACTCGAGAGACTCAAGATTATTTCCTTGTAGTAAACCTGCCTACCGAGTCGTGACGACTAGGGTGTCATGGTAAGGATACGAGGTCATCGCAGGCAAGGACAATCTTGCCGCCTCATTTTCTATGACCTTTTTTAGTATATCTACTATTTACGTTCCCTATCCCTGAGAATACGTGGACACGTTATATATCATCAAGCAATTGGGCGTGATTCAACCTGTGAATATGTCTTACGCCACGACTAAATCGTGGCGATAGTATTTTGTTCTCGCGAAGTGCTTTACGTATACTGTTATGCAAATGTATGTATCCCTGCAGCCATGGGGAAGATCCACTTGAATGTACGAGGCACTGTTTATCGCTTGGTTGTCACCCTATACTTATCATTATTGAAGCCCTCAATTTCTAGCTGTACCTTGTGCCCAATGGGTCCTGATGGTTGTCCATTATAAGATTATACGGTATATGGTTATACTGTATTAGATAATACGGATGTAGCAGTGGAATAAATAGGCACTAAGTAAGGTTAAGCAGACGTATATAAAGGTAGTTATTCAAGTAT
>JAKJXP020000162.1:0-65821 GCA_022225965.2 Diatrype stigma | reverse complement strand
GCGCTAGCATTACCTGTATTACAGCGTATTAGGCCTAAACACAGTTAAGCTTGAAGATTTGCCATACTGTCCCAAGCCGTACCTGAGGCTACTTACTTTTGGCCGCGACCTTCGTATCTTTATTCGCAATTGGGGATCACCGTCTCCTTCATGAAGCTTCACACGTCTCGCTCTAAGTGCACTTTCATCCGGGCGGCAATAACTGTATTGGGTCTTATATTGAACATTGATTGTATGAGATTAACCTCCGTCTCTCCCTTCAATTCCTATGTTTCAAAGCCTTTACATGATGCCCCGGGTTTGAAGTGAGGGTTCTAGTCAATCGACTTGATCATCCAGCTCTAGGACTATATGGCCTGTACGAAGCCTTTCCATGCCTGCATGCATAGTTGGTTGCAGATTCTTCATTGGGGTCTGTATTCGGGGTCTGGTCGTCTCATTCTCAAGCAAACTACCATTGCATTATTGGTGTAAGCATGCCCTATTCCATCTTGTTACCACCCTCATATGGAGTGAATGAGGCGGTGAATACTAGACGCGCCCACGCAGCATTCTCTCCCCGCAGATCATTCAAATCCCTCGGTATCTCCAGTCCAGCTTTGGTTGATTGTCGTAGTTATAGTGATAGTAAGTCGCATTTTCAAGATGTCTCGGCAGGTGGTTGGTATGGCATTATATAACAGTCTGAGACGCCAATGGCCTTGACGCTGTCTTATTTAAAGGGAAACCTAGTAACCTGTTGATGAACTTCTGCTCCCTCATCCGCCCACGCACAGCATATCGGCGTCAGAACCTTGGAAGCCTACTACCACTCAGGTGGAAGTCTGCAGGGTGCGTTTTCGCCCGTGTGAGCATAAACTCAACTTCCATATCTTTACAGGAAAATTAGGGGAACAGACAATCACGCTCACTACGAATCAAATGTAATAGCCTGGCCTTGATAAACACTCTCCTTGGTGCTCGTACTCGTCCAGTTGTTTTGAACTGAAGAGGCATTTCCCGAACTCCTCGAAATCCTCCGCCTGGTGCCCACAGTCCTGTCCACAGTATGCTCTTTGTTATACATACAGTCCAGTCGAGCCCGAGGACTCGGCCCATTTGGCAGACATCAGAACCATCGACAGTAGCGCTTAACAGACTCCCCTGTCCTCGTGGCTCCAGTGCGGAGTCTCTCTACGTCACACTGTCTCAGGTTCTCATAGCCATTCCTGAAGAAGGATAAGTGTCAGGGGTATTGGGGTTCTAGTGCTATAGTACATGGCGGGTACCTAAGCAAGACACGGAATACCTACATAGGCCTAGGGCAGCCTAGCCGCTGTTGAGCGTGAGCGTGAACATGAGTGAGCGGCTGTTGAACACCCAGACAGAATGCATAGACGCGACGCAGGACAATCGAAGATCCCCAGGTGCAAATGTTGGATGACGGGAGAACAGTTGGTTATATACTCCGTAAAGACCTCCCTACCTTCCGTTACTGACCAGGTGAAATCAACGCCTGTGCTTCCAGGTTTCCTATAAGAACAGGCTTACGAAGTACATCTTATATAATCGTCGAATGCCGTCAACTACGTAACCAGGTTCACAGGTGTGTAGGTGTGTATGTGCTTATGCAGGTGTTAGGAGGCCCCATTCAGGCCGGCCGACATGGAGGATTCATCCTGCCTCATGCCTCCAAGCTACGATGAACACGAAGGCCCAGGCTTTTGAGGATTACACAAGCACAGCGTAGATCAGTGGTGACTCTGTCGGGTGTCAATACCGACAGCCCGATCCCACAAACTGGGCATGCCACCCCGATGGCCCCCGGAGCCTTACGATTATGAGTGAAGATATCGCCGCTCCTACGAGCCAGTTCAAAAGGCCCAGACTGGATATAAATGCTGTGATACCACGCACCTCATACATACCTATATGAACAACCACCTATACCTACAAGTCGCATCCTACGAGGTTTGATGCTGTGTTAACGCTCAACAGGTACACACATATATGAAGCAAGGGCTGCATAGGGGAGGGAGTACCAATCTGCATACCTACCTACATACCTGCTACATAAAATCTATCACATAACTGTGGCAGATCCATGTGTTGGTTGTCGATAGGGAACCCGGTACGTCCAGTATCCTCTAATCGCAGACACGCACACGCAGACACGCGGTCATGACTTGACGATCGTCTGTCGCTAGAGAGGAATAATGGAACCGTTCAGCTTAGGTTGTACGTACTTACGGAATGCGCTTACACGAACCCGACCAAGGATGCGTTAGCTGGCGAGACTGGATGGAGGTGATGGTGTGTACCTGCATGATGCGGGCTCAATGTGTACCTACATACATAGGTAGGTAGCTTCACCACGCTAGCTGGTACCTGCATCGTACCTACCTAAGGTAGTCCCATCTTGATGGAAACCCAGCGCTCAAACCCGTCGCGTCCACATGCACTCGTGATGCACCAGCGCCCACAGTGCCCATCTGCATGACCAATACAGGGCCGATCGACAGAAGGAAGACATCGGAGGGACAGGGACTGAGGAACCAGGCGGGAGCCACAGCAACCTCCCTTGCCAGCCTGCCTGTCTGCCTGTCTGCCTGCCAAGCCCTGCTAGGTACCACCAAAGCAGACACGCAGTGGAAGTGGCAGAATTGGCAGACTTCAAGGTTGGAGTGGAAGGATGGCCACGCTCTTGCTAGAAACTAAACCACATCCAGAATGGACAACTCCCTAGCCCTAGAGCTAGGGAACTAACCCACGACGGAGGAACTGCCCAGCGCTGTCCAGGTGCAGGGCAGGTGTGCTGGTGTGCTGCGTGTCTCCCGCTGCGTGTCTATGTATGTATGTATGTATGTATGTACGTACAAGATCCTAACACCCAGACACCCAGACACCAGAACCATAGCTGGGTGGGCTGTCTGGGTATGATCCTGGGTATCTGGCTGCAGGCTGTATGTAGCTAGTTACATAGTACTGCCTCAAGCCGCTTTTCTCTCGAGCTCTTGCTCTCAGGGCCTCTGCGCCTGCGCGTTTGCACCACCTCAATCGCCCAGCCCACAGCATCACACCATACCCTTTTGGCACAGTAGGAGCCCGCACCCCCCCCTCTCCCAGGTCCCTCGCCCCCAATCGAGCGGGACGGTATTTTTTCAGTTGGATCGATTGGGCGTGGAGCACTGGACCACGGTAGCCACCCACTGGCCGCGGGTACTGCCCACTTCCCTTTTTTTCTCTCGTGTTTCCCTTTTCTCCCCTTGGCCCTGGCCTACCCCCTTCCACCTTCATCCCCCCCCATCCATCTTCCATATCGTCGAGTTTGTCGTCTATCGGCTATCCATTCTCCCCTTCTCCCCTTTCGAGACCTTTTTTTTATTTTCCTTTTTTCGAACCCCACGCTCCCTTTATTTTCGATATACAGCCATTACGGACACCGTCACTCCTTCCGGGTCCATTTCGTTCCTTAGGCTTTAGATCTATACTGATATCTGATATTGCTCACGGACGGTATAATCGTCGATCTGTCTCTACCAACTAGTAGTAGTAGAACAATACTTCGAATCCCGACACTGTGAACTACACACACACTCCTTAGCAGGCTTCATCATACAATATTTATTGCGACATTTGGATAACGCTTTATTCGACACGACGTCCCGTAGGAATAGGAAAGGTCGGTCGAGCCGCATATCAATCAATTAACCCAACATAAACCGGGCCATCGGCTTGTCGCGATCCCCCGCCCATCTCGCGCGTTGACCACGACTTGAGATCGGTAGTTAGTTCCAAGAACTACTTTTACTACGGCTTTACAGCTTGACCAGCTTCCGCCGACATTCATTAATAGCCGGGATGACGACACCGGTCAAAATGGAGTCGCCCGCGTCCGTTGCTCCAACTGCTCCGGCGCCGGTTGACACCACATCTACTCCATCATCTTACGAGAACATGAACAGCGAGTCCCCGTCGCCGTCTACCTCCTCGAACCCATCGGGGCCTGGCTCTGCCTCGAGGCGGCCGCCGCGGAAGAGTACCCTGACCCAGCAGCAGAAGAACCAGAAGCGGCAACGGGCGACTCAGGACCAACTGACCACGCTCGAGATGGAATTCAACAAGAACCCCACCCCAACCGCCAATGTGCGAGAGAGAATTGCAGATGAGATCAACATGACTGAGAGATCTGTCCAGATCTGGTTCCAGAACCGGTATGAGTGACCTTGACAAACCGTTGAGGCGGTGGATGTTCTCACTAACAAAATACAGACGAGCAAAGATCAAGCTTCTCGCCAAGAAGAGTCTCGAGACTGGCGAGGACATCGACTCGATCCCCGAGTCTATGCGACAGTATCTCGCCATGCAGGCCATGGAATCTGGGAAGGGTCTTGGAGGTCCCTATATGGGACGCACCAGTCTGATGCCTTACGGATCCATGATGCTTGGCGGTGATCAGGGAGGTCAGGGCAAAGTTCGTAAGTCACACTTCGCATCTCACCACTTCGTACGTGGCGTGGTTACTCATAAATGTGTCTAGTAATTCACCACTTGACGTGCCGATCCCTCAGCATTGGAAAGTGGACACGCGTTGGACAGAACACGATGGATTTGATCATTTTCTACTCGCCCGAGAAGTGCACCATGACCTACTACATCAACAACGACCAGGCAGGATACAAGATCGAGTATCACTTCAGTGCTATCAAGAACATCTATCTGGAAAACCCGGAAGGTGATGCCACCAAGATGGGTGGGATTGTCATCGAGCTCAACCGACCACCCAGCTTCTTTATGGACTCTTCGCCTAACTCGAACGGCTTCTTCCAATGCGGAGATTTCACCGAGGACCAGCAGGCTACCCAGTGTTTTGTGCACCATCTCGGTGGTAACCCTAAAGTCCTCAGTGGTCAGCTAGCCAAGTTGGTTTCTCTGGAATCGTTTGTGAACCGTCACAACCCTGCTGCGTTCGAGCAGGTTATGAACCATGGTTTGTCCATGTCGGCTCCAGTGTCGCCAACAGGCCGCCCATCTTCGCAACCCAGCTTCGGTCCCCCACACGTGGGCATGTTCCAGGAGTCGCAGTGGGGCGTGAACCCGATGCACAACAGTATGCGCGGTCCCGGGCACAAGCGACAGCGTAGTAGGTCAGTACCTATGGCCGTCGATTTGTCTATGCTCCAGACACCGATGCCTTCATTCTACATCCAACATCCTGGAGAACAGCAGCAACAGCATCCACAAACCCCTAATATATATGCACCGATCCCCCAGCAGCCTAATGCGCTCAGCAATATGGGACCCAACCTTCGAATCGACCCTCACGCCGGCTATGGCTTGGACATGCGACAATACCCGATGTCGGCTGCCTCGACAGCACCATCCGAGTACTCGAACTCGAGTTACCTTTCGCAAGCGCCGGAAAACACGCCCCTGCCAGCGTCTAGTTTCAATACCCCATACAGCAGCACGTTCCTTTCGCCGATGCCCCAGCATGCTACCATGGCTCCCCAGTCGATGTCCCCCTTGTCGTATGGCGGCCATGGCGATCCCGCGATCGTGGAACAATCGCCGCCGCCGCTTGGCATGATGGCCAGAAGTACATCGGCTGATTTGTACCCCATGGGCGAGTCTGCTATCTCGGATGACGGTTCCGGCCTAAATGAGATGTACTCGAAGCACAGCATCAACCTGCCAATGCACCACCCTCATTCTCCTGCCTTCGTGGATAGTAGCCAGGCGGACTTGGACATGAACCAGCTAGTCCAGTTCGATATTGTGGATCCCTCCAGCCTGTCTCCGGAAAACATGACGCACACTCAATGAACTTGATATGGGGGCTTGATACCAGAAGGACATGCTTCGGCGAAAAGCCCTACGGCGTACATACATGCATAGGTTTAGTCGTGTTCCACACTGCTTTCACCTCTCAACCATATTCGGCGTTGCGGACTATATACCTCTTTGATGTTTTATTGGGGTGTTGCCTCTTTCATATCTCCTACATTCCTCCGAACGGCTCTGCGGCAGGCGAGATTTAATTCAATTCTTGTCCCATTTCATCGACTCGGCCAGCCTCAAGCCCTTGCATGACTATACTTCTACTTCGATATTCGATAATACGTGTCTGGCACAGCGATTCATAATTTCGATTGAACCTTGACATTTGTCGGGTCTCGACTCTTTCCTCGCTCGGGCGTCTGTCATTTGGACCAATACCGCGATTTTCCCCAATTCGTTTGGCGATATTTACACCCTAGTTGCCAGTTGTCCAACTATCCGATTCTTGTTTTGTGCGTTTATGATACATTTTATGTTATAAGCGTTATCTTTTATGGCTGGCTGGCAGGGTGAACCAACATCAACGAGATGAACTTGGTGAAAGCCCAGGAGGCTTAGGTTTCCGGTACCTAATATTTAAAATATGTCCGCCGGGATAGTCGATGATTCGGAGCTGGCCCGCGAGGATCAGGGTGTTCGTTGGAATACGGGCATTTTATTCAGGGGTGGGGGAGCGATACCTGTTCGCTGCATGAGGTCTTTACAGGGGTGGGCAGTCCACCAGATGAGATCTTATACCCAGTGGCGAAAGCTTTGGTTATACCCGAACTTGGTCTAGCCAACCGCCCGAGGCCGGGATTGGTTACTCGGCCCAGATCCCATAGACCGGATCTTCAGGATGAGATTATTTTATGTAGCTTTGCTTTCCTTGTCACGACTTCACGGCGAGGGTTATAATACTGAGGAGTATTACATGAGAATATAGCGTCGATATTTCATTGCCTCTGCGCCTGCCAACTGCAATGTGAAGTGCCTGTTACCGCGTGAATTTGTTCCGTATTTGTTAACTTGTCTACTCTACCTAATGAAAGTAAGCCTCTAGTTGCAGTCGCCTGCTTGTCCTTAGGCGCATCCTTCATTTCTAGAGCTTCATCCAGAGCTCTTATGCCGTAAAGCTACCTATCTACAGTCAATGTAATCTTGTAACTCAACAAGCTTTCTCCAGTAGTACTAAATGGCTCGACTTTCTCATGAGGATGCGCTATCGATCAGAAAGGTATTGGACAGTTCGGAACCTTACCATCTGGCCTCTGTGGTACAAAGCGCCGCGAGATGCCGTGCTCAAGATCGCGTATACTCAAGGTGACGTGACAGCTGATCTATATGTCCTCCGTGGCGAGATACAGGGGCACTTCGTGATGGTGAAGGGAAGGTAAGCATACCTGATACGGCGCGATGCGATCTCCAGAGCGGCCAGCTCGCGTAGAGGGCAAAGCAGGGTTCGCCTCCTATCGGCCTCTCAAGGTGTGCTGATTGGTTCCTTCTCAAACCATGAGCTCCTGTCTACTTGGGATGTATCAAGCTGGCGGTTTGTTCCATCATCTATGTAATATTCCCTGTTTCATCCCTTCTCTCATCTCTCCCACACCCTTCCCGTCTCTCTGCTTTTGCCTTTCAGTGTTCCTGCTCAGTGACTTTGAACTCCCGTCATCAGACTAAACCAACTTATTCACTTAGCCACCGCCTGTGTTTGCGGTTCGCTACACGAGTATACCCACCACTTCTACATTTTGCCCTTTCTTGTGATTGGCTTTCCTTGGTAATGATGTCGGAAGGAAGGGACCGGTCCGTGGTTGATCCATGAGATGGGATTAGATTATATGGTGCCCAGGCACGATAGACTACCGTGGCTTAATAGGTAACTTTATAAGAGATCATAACATTATTAATCTTGGATATGCCTATGCGTTCTCTAAACTGTTGGGAGTGCCTTGCTTATCTTTTTGCTTGGTTCCTTTTCTTCTCTTCCAGCTTCGATATCATGTCCTTATTTGTACGTGTTTGCAGGGGCATGACTACTTAGTACCCAGTACTTTTGATCGGTCTAGTTATAGTTACGCAACTACAATCTTGTTACCTGAGTATTGTACCAAGGGGAGAATGAAGAGACGTGGCTGAGTTAAATGAGAGTATGTTAGGAAGTTGATGCAGTCTTAATACGTTTGGGCCACCAGGCTTTCACTGCACTCCATGTATGACGCATCTTCGTAGACACCACATCCACGCATGAACACTAGTGGAAAGCATACAGCCTATATAAGATGATCCCCCCCATGCTTTATGAAGCTGTCATTATGTTTATAGCATCAAAGTAAGGTGGAAAAGGGGGGTGGTTGCAATTGTAGCGAAGTCCACCCCAGGCTACTCAGAGCCAACGAAGCACCCTTTAAGGACCAACACGCTTTTGATAAGGACGGTCCGATGGATACTCATCGGTGTCCAGGCCGTGATAATATTTCGGGTATGGACAAGCAATGGAAAGAGGTGTTTGATTACCAAGGTGTAGGCTTCGTACTTCAGAAGGTTCTTTGTGACGACTTCTGATGATATAGGTTACTGAAAATGTGTATCTAATTATTCAACTCAACTGGGGAATGGGGGACCATCATAGACGCTTACTTTTAGGCCCCCTTCCTTATATATGAAGTGTACGGGTGACCTAGGAAACTGGGTGCTACTGTAGTTACTTTGATGAACCTATCCCGCTCTTACTATGAAGTAGCCTATTAGGAGTCTACTCACATAGATACTTATATAGACTTAGCGATAGACGGATGTTTTGAAACTTTGTTGATTATCCAACTCTTCTCACCTGGGTTCAGGCTTTGCTCAAGTTTATATGTCCGCTTGACGTAACAATAAGGATTTACCTAATGGGATTCAGGTTACTGTAGCCTTAGAAAAGACGAAGTTCACAAGGCGCTCTAAAGGTAATCCAAATGTGTTGTCCGGGTGTCAAGATAACTACTTTAACCTATGTAATGTATATATATTCCTTTATTACTTGCTAAGTAATTCCGTATGTCTAAGAATGGTTTAAGGGTGTCGAAGGCCGTTATATTATGGATGGTTCTAGTACGAGTTCGTTTACACATCCTATGTGGCCATTTTCACTGAATATCGATAACTGATGACATAAGATGAGAGCAACTAGAAGCTGATCTCACAACATGAACACACAAGAACCACTAAGTCATGAATATCAGCTACAAACTGTAAGTAGGAAGAATGGCTTGCATATAACTGTAGATAGAGCTCTTCTTGAGTTATACAAGACTACTTTAATCGGACGGAACTGAATTGCGTTGCTAGTATGAGGAAAACACTGAAGTGTACCTGATGGCAGTGCTGATGCCTAGGTGATAGACGTGTGGGTTATGTAATCACGAAGCTTGCCCTTCACACCCAGCTACATATGAAATGGTCGTGGATGTCGCGCATACTGTTTGCTTGCTTTTGAAGGAACCGAAACCCCTCCCCTCGATCGGTGCGCGAATGTCATCAATCGAACCGGCAGAGTAGATGACGTGGTTGAGTGTGAGGCTTCCGCCCGGACCCTCATCCGAGCCCGAAAGACCGAGGCAGCTCCACGCGCTGGTCGCATGGCCGCCTGCCGATCACAAAGTGGATATGGGCGGCTGGGTCTGAGCTTGAATGTGAATGCCTGAATGTGGCCTGCGCTGCTCTGATTTTGTGGTCGCGAGCGATCATCTACTGTTATATACTACGAAGGTCGAGTTCAAAATCAATCGGCATGCCAAGGAATTAGTTACAGTACAAATATTGAAATGCTGTACTAAATACTGTACGAAGGCTTAGTGCATTTTGGAAGCTTTAGCTGTTTTGTCAGCCCCTAGATTGCCTGTATGGTTAGCGGTCTTTAGCACTAAAGCCCCTGAAGTGTTAGCTGGCCAGCTTTATGAACTCAAGGGGCTGTGTACTGTGACTAATTTCTTGGCATGACGATTGATTTTGAACTTGACCTTCGTAGGCTGGGAAGCCTATCACTCTTGGCAGTTTCTTAATTCGACGATGTCATAGACGCAAAAGCCCGGCATGATTTTGGAATGGAATGTAGCAGCCTGCGACACACGAATATTCCAGGAGCCTGATGGTAGTAACACTCAACTAATGTGCGGAGCATACAAAACCAAAACTTCATAAAGGCTTTTTGCTAGCAGTGGCTCTTAGTGATGCTATCTATTTTGAACGCACAGAGTTATCTTCTGAGTAATGGATTAGTCGAATGAGATATAATAATACGAAGTACGGAAATGATATAATCAATAGGACGTTCGGAATGCTCGGGTGCGGGTGCCGCGAGCGCCGGATGAGTAGTTTAGTCTGGTCTCGCGATCGCCGCGTTGTCCGATAATGAAATTCATGTATCATACATGCCCCTTTATAACAATTTAGAGCTATGTACGAAGTATGTTGCAGAAGTTCCCATCCTGATCTTGTGGTACGGAACGGACGGACGGCGATAGTGGAAACGGCGATAGTGGTGAGATATGTAAACCGAGGCTGCCTTCAATATGTATACCTATTTTTATCATCGCCGACATCATGGTCGGTGCAACAGAGGAAGCAAACCTGGGGCACAGCACCAACCAAACCTACGAAGTATGTTGTCCATGTTGTCCATGTGCGATGCGAAGTTGCTAAGCCATGATTCAGCTGTACCGACCATTGTGGTTTCAAGATCATTGCGTTGGCTATATGTAATAGCGGGCTTATAAACTGCGTTAAGTGTCCGGTTAGGTGGGCACATTCGACAGCTTATTGCAGGTACATGTACATCTACAAGACCTGTGGATGTAAGTTACAAGGGTAAGATTCAAGTTGCAAGGTCCTTTTTGTTGGAGTTCGAATACCTCCCAGCCACACCAGCCAGACAGCGTTGCTGAACCCCAGACATCAGGCACGACTTATCTATATCGGAAACCTAGCTTCGGCTGTCGCAATAGTTTATCTATCATACCCTGAATGCCGAACTGTCAGCATGTATTCTCCGGCAGGTTCTTTCATTCGGCAGATAGGAACTACTGCGACACTGGATGGGCAGATGCGACCTTGAACCTGAAGAAAGCGCTTGGCCAGGGAGGGGGAGGTATAGCGACACATGCATGCAACATGATGCGCATTCTTCTAGCTGAGACACCGAGTTGGATGTAATGTGGTAATGCGATCGATGGAAGGGGGGATTATGCGGGCGAAGCAATAACTCGAGATCCGTCAATCCATCATACTTGTCAGACTGTCAGCCTCTATGACACTTCACCAAATGAAGATATCGATAGGCGCCCCTAGACGCCTTAATGTTCAGCTTTGCGCATCTAGACGTTAGTGCAAAAGCGAAATATGTGTCAGGGAAATCTAGAACCGTCGTTACTAGGCTTACCATTACCAGAGTCACCCCTAACAAAATTGCAAGTCCGCTGTGTAGAACTCTCAAAGCAGGCGTCATTGGACTTCAGATATTCCCAGGCATGGTGGGATTGCGTACGTACGTCTCTTCTGTAGAGAAATCAAATCTTCGTAGGTACAACGCAGGTAAGCCGGGGGGTTTTGTAGTATATAACGCTGCGTTAAGTAGCCGGTAAGCCGAACGCACCACGCTATGCAACTCTGTTCCTAAGAAGCCTGGCTGCTCTGGCTATTTCTCGAATTTCTGGGTGATACATGCTCCGTACCTAGGTAGTATATGCGGACGGTCGGTACAGGGAGGCCGTCCGGGCATGACTTGAAGGATGTCTATCTTGGTGGCTGCCATTGATCCTGTTTCATTCCTCACACTTGGCTGCTTACAGGGCTGTGCTTGGAGAAGTGCCCCTACACGAGGTGTACTTGGTCAAGACTGATCTCACAACACTGATACATCTCATACCAAAAAGTTCCCGCTCCCCCAAGATAGAGGATATAGTAGAAGGTGAGAAGGCGCAGAAGCTGAGAAGAGGGAAATGAAACTATTGAAGGTTTAGTAGGATGCAAAAGTCTGTACATTACTTGGTACTTCCTAGTTAAAAGGCCAAGCCTTGATATTTGGGCACCAACATGGGTTTGACTGTTTAGCAGCAAGTAGATCTCGAATCTATGGAATTTTCAATACCAAGCAATCATGATGCGGTATTGCGCCATTACCTAACATGGGTGGGAACTGTTAAGAGCATGAACAACCCCTTTTCGCTTCCTTTCGCTTGATTGTTCTGACTTGAGCTTTGTTGGAGAATCCATTTGGGCACTCTATAGTAGACAAATTTCTTCCGTTGTGCTTGACGATATCTTGGGAAAAGAAAGAGGCACGCACCTGTGCTTTGCTAGACGGAGGACGAGCTGACGGCCACTCGGCTCGTTTCTGTCTCCGGCGCTCCACGGCGCTCCAACACAAACCCGTGAAAAAGGCCCATCCACAGATGCGGATATCCACACGCTACAAACACTGGCTCTATAGTTTAGACACCCCTAGACATTTATGTGAGTAATGATGGCAAGATGAAGGAAGCCCCCATGGACCCCATAGGTATTCTCCGATTGTCAACCTTACTCTGGCTAACCGATACACGTACATATATGTGCAGCTGATCAACCGATGAGGCAATGAAGAACTAGAATCAATCGGCAGAAGCAACCCTAATTATAGCTTTGACAGATGAAAAGTACACAACGCTAGGTGATTCCGGGGTAAAGAGTGAAGCGTTGGTATCGATACTTGGCTGACTTGGGTAAGGAAGCATAGCCATCCGAATTACCTGAACCACAAGCCTAGCCTAGGTGCCTACATGTACTGAGCATCCCTGCACTGAGCGCAAAGTATACTACCTGCTGCTACCAAAGCAGGCTAAATAAGAGTAAATAAGTCACTTTGTATGTCGTGTATGTATTGTACTATACGTACATACGTGCAAGTACATGCTTACTCAGTTAGGTGCTAGGTACAATACATCGCCCGAATACCTACGTTAGGTAGTCCAGCCTGTCGAGGTAGCCTAACAAGTCTGGCAATCTGCATTTCTCCCTGGGTTCCGATTTCGATTTCGATTCGATTTCCAATATCATCATCGTCACTACTGCTTCTCCAACCACACCTGTCCTGTCCTGTCCTGTCTGCCGTTCTGATCGAACGCAGCAGCAATACGGCAATATCATCGAATCGAGCAACGTACATACAAGCAAACATACATACATACATACACGCATTCATTATTCAGCAGCATTAATTATTTTGGAGCACCGGCAGCTTTCCTCAACCCAGTGGTGGTAGCTGTCCGGCTTGTACTATGCATCACAGATCATGGTCAGCCACGAACATGGCGACAGCGAATCCAGCGCTTCTCCTTCGAACCAACAGCAGCGCCGATTCCCTCTTGCCACCAACGTCCACCGGCTCCACCCGCAATATTCCAGTACCAGCGCGTCGAGCCATGAGCAGCGACATTCCTCAGACCTTACACGAGTCGATATGAACTCGGACGCCGCGCGACTAGCACCGCCAGGACCGCCGATGAACCGCCAGTTTTCGGCACCAGCACGGGCAGAAGGCGCCTCGGCTGCGATTCCTAATCCACCACCCTCCGATTCGAGATCCGACACGCACGACGATGTTTCCACTCAACAGGCAGATTCCAAACCTCGGTTAAGTGACGATGTAAATAATCCTGCATCCGAAGGTCCGAGCTCTCAGCTGAACAACTATAAGGCTTGGGTGAGTCGGCGCCAGGCAAAGGACCACCGAACCCCTCTGAAGCAACGGTTCGGCAGCCTGTATCAGAAATGCATCGTCGAGGGCATCCTGCGCCAGAGACCTTTGCCTCCGAGCAAAGATGGCCGTCACATCCCCCTGGATGTTCGGGGCACGCGGAAGAAACATCTAATCGATGGGAGAAGGGGCAAGCGCTATATATCCAATGTGATCCGTTCGAGTCGCTACACCATCTGGAGTTTCATCCCGAAACAGCTTGTCTTCCAGTTCAGCAAGCTGGCCAACTTTTATTTCCTGGTAATTGGTGTTATGCAGCTCATACCCGGTCTCAGCACTACAGGAACCTATACGACCATTGGCCCCCTGATCTTTTTTGTTGCCATTGCTATGGCCAAAGAAGGCTACGATGACTACCGGAGGTACAAGTTGGACAAATCCGAAAACCGAAGTTTGACTTGGATATTAGACCCCGAAAAGACGACTGCCAAGCGCAGTGCTATTCGTAAGGCCAAAGACATCGCGAAGATGAGGAAGGGGAGGACAACTCAGAAGCATAAAGATGATGGGAATGAACTAGGCGACACCGAGATGCAAGAGATGGATGCTGCTGGGAAAGAGGATGGTTCTTGGGCCGAGATCGAATGGCAGGACGTAAGGGTAGGTGATGTCATTCGCCTGATGAGAGACGACCCCGTACCGGCCGACATTGTCCTCCTGCACGCAACCGGTCCCAACGGCATTGCCTATATCGAAACCATGGCTCTTGACGGCGAGACTAACCTCAAGAGTAAGCAAGCCTGCTCACTCTTGGCAAAACAATGCAATACACTCGAAAATCTGGCCGAGTGCAATGCAACGATTGTGTCCGAGGATCCGAATGTAGATTTGTACAACTACGAGGGTCGTGTCGTGTTGGACGGGGAGACAATGCCATTGACACTTCACGAAGTTGTTTACAGGGGTTCGACGTTGCGCAACACCAAAGAAGCCATCGGGCTGGTTGTCAACACTGGCGAGGAATGCAAGATACGCATGAACGCCAACAAGAACGTACGGGCGAAAGCCCCGAGGATACAGCAGCTCTTGAACCGCATCGTCCTATTTTTGGTCCTTGTCCTATTATGCATGACTGTTGGTTGTACCGGCGGCTACTACCTGTGGAAGCACAAGTACGAAGTAGATGCCTTCTACCTAATCGATGCCGGGGTGCCCTTTAAGGAAATCTTCTTCGGTTACATCATCATGTTCAATACCATCATCCCATTGTCCCTCTATGTCAGCTTGGAGATCATTAAGGTTGGTCAATACCTCTTGATGCATGATGTCGAGATGTACGATCCCGAGACAGATACGCCATTGAGTATCAACACCACAACTATCTTGGAAGACCTGGGCCAGGTCAGTTATGTCTTTTCTGACAAGACTGGCACCTTGACGGAAAACAAGATGCGATTTAGAAAGCTGAGTATCGCTGGCACGTCCTGGCTCCATGATTTAGATCGTCAACAAGAGGAAGAAGAGGCACGCACGAATACGGAATCGAGAGGCAATGATTTGCCGCTCCATTCTGTGCCGACAATGAATATGATTGCCGAAGAAGAGGAGCCCACGAGGACTTCTGCGAAGCACGATAGTAACTCCTTGTGTCCGCCACCATGGGGTAGTACGTCGTGGGATCACCCGAGTCGACCGAAAGTCGAACCAAATACGGTAGCATTGCTGGAGTACATCCGCACGAAACCGAACACCCCGTTTTCCAGAAAAGCGAAACATTTCCTCCTTTGCATGGCATTGTGCCATACCTGCCTCCCGGAGGTCCGAGAAAACGGGGACATCACATTCCAAGCGGCATCCCCTGACGAACTTGCTCTTGTTCAAGCTGCCCAAGATCTGGGCTATCTCCTGATTGACCGCCCCACGCAGTCCATTGTTGTTCAGATTACAAGGCCAGATGGTACGCAGGTCAAGGAATCGTACGAGGTGCTGGATGTGATCGAGTTCAGTAGCGCCCGGAAGCGAATGTCGATTATTGTCCGTATGCCAGATGGCCGAATCTGCATTCTCTGCAAAGGAGCCGATAACGTTATTCTTCCGCGGTTGAAACAGTCCGATCTTGCCATGCGCGCAGCAACCGACGTGGAGCGTAGATCCAGCATTCGGAGAAGTATGGAGGCCGACATGGTGCGGCGCCAGCGCAATTCGCTGTCGACCCCTCGCAATAGTATGACGCTCGGATCGGGTGCCCGACAAAGCTTGTTCCGTAGGGTTACAAGTGGGCGAAAGTCCACCGACCTTGCTCGTCATTCACTTTCGCTGAGTGTGACAGACGAGTTCAGTAATCAATTTTCGAGAAGCGAAACACGAGGCTTTGACGACACCCTCGAAGATGAAGATGTTTTTCAGACCCCACGCCAGTCGATGGTGCTAAATCGATCATCACCCAGGATAGGGACAGATGAGCTTCCTGACCCGCTCGTGGACGAAAATGTTGCTGCAAATGATGCCGCTGTCTTTGACCGCTGCTTCCAACATGTCAATGAATATGCATCCGAGGGATTACGAACCCTCCTTTTTGGGTACCGCTATATCAGCGGGCCTGACTATGCATCATGGAAGAAAATATACAGAGAAGCTGCAACTAGCCTTGTTAATCGACAACAGCTCGTCGAAAGTGCTGCAGAGTTGATCGAGAAGGATTTTGATCTGGCGGGCGCCACGGCCATCGAAGACCGACTACAAGCCGGCGTTCCTGAAACTATTGAGAAGCTGAGGAGAGCGAACATTCAAGTATGGATGTTGACAGGAGATAAGCGGGAGACTGCTATCAATATCGCCCATTCCGCTGGCATTTGCAAGCCATTTTCCGAGCTCTTCGTCCTGGACGTTGCCCTCGATGACTTACATGAAAAGATCACGTCCACACTCGTCGATGTTGGGCGTGGCATGATCCCCCACTCTGTTCTTGTCATTGATGGTCAAACCCTGAGTGTGATTGAGCAAGATGATACCCTGAGGATCATGTTCTTCGACTTGGTGGTTCGGGTCGACTCTGTCGTGTGTTGCCGTGCTGCTCCAGTGCAAAAGGCGAATCTGGTCAAGTCTATACGCAAGACTGTGCCAAAGTCTCTCACCTTGGCGATAGGTGATGGAGCTAACGATATTGCCATGATCCAGGCTTCACACGTGGGTGTTGGCATCTCAGGTCGCGAAGGCCTCCAAGCTGCCCGTGTCGCCGACTTCTCGATCGCTCAATTTCAATTTCTTCAACGACTCTTGTTCGTCCATGGGCGTTGGAACTACCATCGGACTGGAAAGTACATTCTCGCGACGTTTTGGAAAGAGATAGTGTTCTATATCATCCAGGCGCAATATCAGCGCTATAACGGCTATTCCGGGACATCGATGTTTGAGTCGTGGAACTTAACGGTCTTCAACGTGTTCTTCACTTCCTTACCGGTCATCCTGCTTGGAATATTCGAGAAGGACTTGAAGGCCGAGACACTACTGGCCGTCCCTGAACTGTATACCTACGGGCAGCGTAATGCAGGCTTCAACTTCAGGAAATACCTTGGTTGGATGGCAATGGGGATGATTGAGACTATACTTATCTTTTGGATGATCTACATCTATTGGCACAAGCTCCTTTCCAACCAGGACAACAGCATTTTCCCGCTAGGGCAGATAGCGTACCAAGTGGTTATCGTTATCATCAACATCAAAGTACTGTAAGTGTATCCCTCGCTTTGCGCCACGAGGGTGTTATAGTAAGCACGCGCTAACGATCGTTATAGTATCCTTGAACTCAACAATAAAGTCTGGATCACGAGCCTCGGCTTCGCGCTTTCTATCATAGCCTGGTTCGTATGGAACCCGCTCATCGCGGCCGTCTACCCCAAGAAGGTCGCCGTCTATTTCGTTCGCGGCGCCTTCTTCCACACGTTCGGCGCCCGGCTTAGCTGGTGGGTTGCCAGCATCGGCGTTATCATGGCCATCCTCGCACTGGAACTCGGTGTCATGGCGGTGCGGCGCATCTACTTCCCCTCAGACACGGACCTCTGGCAGGAGATCGAGCGCCAGGGGCAGGACAATGTGTATCAGGTCGCCGACGAGCACGCTGCTGCGGAGATGGGTCAGATGCAGGAGCGGGAAAATGCGCTGCAACAGAACCCCGTCGAGGATAGAGATGACACGATCAAGAGCGACGCCGGTGGTGATAGAGGCGGCGGTGGTGGTGGGGGTCATGGCGACAATAGCCCTGTCACGGGACACTCATTTGGGTTATGATGACACATACCAAAAAACAAAAAAAACAGCATTGCGAGGTTGTAATGGATTTTCGAGACATCGTTGTTTTTCGTGTTGTATTGGGGATTCCCTGCCCGGACTTCTCCACACTCTCGAATTTGGTCTAGATATCAAAGCACATGGATGGATGAGCGGTCGATTCGGTTCGGTTCGGTTGATTGAATGATAATTTAGGCGAGCGGGCGTTCCAGGGGGAATGGAGGATTGTCAAATTAGAACGGGGCCCCGGTGTTCTTTTCGGGTTGGGTCGGGTTGGATTTCGTCTTTCTGCCTTCTTGCATATATTATAAAGGAACCGTTGGTGGACGGGTCGGCGGCGAACAGGACGGACGGGCGGATCGATCGAGCGGCTGGCATCACGACCTCTTTCCCTTGGCCTGATGAGTAGCCTTGAAAATCTGTCGTGGTAGATCGAAGGCTTACGACTTCGCCTCGCCCCCTGGCCTGGCGGATGCGCGTGCGTCTTGATGGCCGGCCTCGGAGTTGTCTCCTTTCTTTTCTTTTCTTCGTGACTTTTCTCATGTTCTTCTGCTTTTCACCCGGGATTCGGATACCCCTTATCCCATCTATACCCTCTTTCCTCGCTTTTGGTTTACCACTAGGTACCCTGCATTATGGTGATGCATCCATGTCTATATATACCTACACATACACATTATATTACGTGCTTTCATCATTACTAACGACTACGATTGTACGATTCGAAGAACCGCCACGGCCTCTCGGAGAAAAGAGGGCTCCCTGCATGCTACTGGCAATATTGTTATTATCCGGTGACTTCTTTCTCGCTGTAATAGAATTAAAGGAAAATCATTATCTTCATTGTTTTATGCCAGTCACGTGTGATTGCTTCATCTGATGTTGAATGTCTGTCCAATATCTCGAAACTATCAAGTTGAGTTGCTGCTTCACCCAAAGACCTTGCCGACTTAAGGACAACTGTGGGCCATTCCTCTTTATTCCTCAGAATTCCAGACAAACATCTTCTACCATGGCAACCAGGATGATGATATCAATAGGCAGTCAGCAAAGACCGTCTACCCTGGCTGAAGCGGATGGAGGTCAAGTGACTTCAAGAACAGGATGGACCGTATATTTGCGGACACTGTAACATCGCGTCCTTATTCGTCATCATGCTTTTCACAGATTGGCTAGGTTCATGGTTACGCAACATGGAAGGTCAATAGCATCAGGTCTGTGGTGCGGGGTAACCTTCAGCTTATAGGCCGACTCCTGTCGCGCGGGCTATATAACAAATATTAACAATTCTGGTTACCGTTACATTGGTCGGTCATGCACCAATATCAGAGAATCGTAACGGAACATCGTGCTTGTGTGATGATGTTGATGAGATGCGGAAAGCAAGGAATTGCTTAAGATTGCCAACGCACGGCGTGACTAACTCGACGTCGTGTAAGCATGGACACAATGGTTGGCCATCGGACTCTACTTATATGGCCGTATAGAGTGAATTGGGCTCTTGACCAGAGTTATATAATGCCTGGTTACACTCGTATTTAAGCACTGTGACTGCTCGGCATGTTGTACGCGTGACAGTATTCTGGCAAGACATAAGAAAGTCCAAAGGAAGGCAATTCCACCAGGTGTACAGTGTCGGGCTTCGTTGCGTGCCCGTTACAATCGCGCAAGAGCTCTTCAACCACTCATAACGATGGCTCAAAAATTACATTTAGTACGGGCCCTGCTATTAACACTTTTCTTGATATCATCAAGCCAATGCACCGGACTGGATGAAACAGATTCGACAGCAAACCAGAGGCGTATCGCGCCTACACTCAATGAGCAATGTGAAATAGGGGCAAAACGACCAAATATCATACTCATCATAACAGATGATCAGGACCTTCACATGGACTCGCTCAAGTACATGCCAAATGTGAAAAGAAATATTATCGACGAGGGGACGACGTACAGGCGACACTTCTGCACGACCGCCTTGTGCTGCCCCTCTCGTGTAACGCTGTTGGTATGCGTTACAAAACTCTTTGGGTTTACGCCTCCTTTATGCAAACGCTAACACTGGCAGTATGTATTGACTATAAACTATATTGCGTTGTACGAAATGCTATGAAATATCATAGTTTGAGGACGTGAAGGCCTGAATTGGAAATCTATCTGCTAATATGATTTGGTAGTACTGGGAAGCTTGCACATAATACCAACGTTACCGATGTTACTTCTCCATATGGTATGCAACAATGGCCCCGTGTATAAGCAAGTCTAACAAGAGCGTAGGCGGGTTTCCGAAATTCGTCAGCGAGGGCTTCAATGACCACTATCTTCCGATATGGCTGCAAGCTGCAGGGTACAACACTTACTATACTGGAAAGCTCTTTAACTACCACTCTGTTGGTAATTACGATAAGCCCTTTCCAGCGGGCTGGAACAGCTCAGTATGAGATGTGCTTGATAGCCTATGAAGCTCTTTGGCTGATACGTGGGAAAGGACTTCATCCTGGATCCATTCATGTATTGGTACATGAACAGTACCTGGCAGCGCAACACAGACCCGCCCGTCAGCTTTGAGGGAGAGCACAACGGTGACGTCTTGACCAAGAAAGCCCTAGGTATGCTTGATGATGCTGCCAAAGCCGATGGACCCTTCTTCCTAGGGATTGCACCAATAGCTCCTCACTGCAACATCTGGGCACCCTCGTACAAAGACGGGGTGGGAAGTCCTATAAGCGAGGTCGAATTCTCACCACCGGTTCCAGCAGACAGACATGCCCATCTGTTTAAACATGCCAAGGTGCCACGGACCAGCAACTTCAACCCGGACGAGCCATCTGGTGCGAGCTGGGTTCGAGACTTGCCCAAGCAAAGCCAAGAAGATGTCGACTTTAATGACCATTATTACCGCCAACGGATCAGAACTCTACAGACGGTCGATGAAATGGTGGAAGAGATTATAAGAAAGCTAGAGAGGCGTGGTATTCTGGACGATACATATATTATATATACGACGGATAACGGATATCGTAAGTTGGCCTCGATATCATGGTTAATAAGAGCAACTGATGACTCAAGTGCCGTAGATATTGGCCAGCATCGAATGCACCCCGCTAAACAATGCAGTTTCGAGGAAGATGTCAACATCCCCTTCATAATACGGGGGCCCGACGTACCTCGGAAGCACACCACCGACATCGTCACCACGCACACGGACATCGCGCCCACTATTCTGGACATCGCAGGTGCTCACCCACGAGAGGACTTCGACGGCTTGGCGATACCGCTCACGGAACAGGACCTCCACCGAGCGACGAAGACGCGGTACGAGCACGTGACGATCGAGCACTGGGGGTACGCCTCGAACGAGGGGAGGATCTACGACTGGTACCCGATCCTGACCTACAACAACACCTACAAGGCGGTCCGCCTCGTCGGCGACGCCTACAACCTCCTGTACCAGGTCTGGTGCAGCAACGAGCACGAGCTGTACGACCTGGACGCGGACCCCGGGCAGATGGCCAACCTGCTACAGCCGCACGAGGACGAGGAGCAGCGCCCGGACGAAAAGCACCCGGTGGGGGTGATGGGCGTGCCGCTCGAGAAGGTCGTGCCGCGCCTGGACGCCCTGCTGCTCGTGCTGAAGTCGTGCAAGGGGGAGACCTGCGTCCGGCCGTGGCGCGAGATCCATCAGGCCGGGAACGTGGACACCCTCCGAGACGCCCTCGCCCCGCGCTTCGACCGGTTCTACGAAGAGCAGCAGAGGCGGGCGAAGGTGCGCTTCGATCGGTGCGAGCTGGGGTACATCCTCGACGCTGAAGGGCCGCAGGCTCATGGACAAGCTGATGGTTGGTCAGTGGCTGCACTGGACCCTAATTGGCACATGTGGACGTGATGTGAAAGAAGTAGCCGAGTACATACAAGTGTAACTACGTGATATGTAGATATGCGGTTGGTAGGTGATGAGTGAGGCGCGGGGCCGTCGAAGATGTTGGGTCAGAATATGATAGCCTGGCAGCATAGCTACATACCAGTAATCGACTTATTCGTAGCTCGGCAAATCCTCCCCGATACCACGTGGAATGGGCGGATGATGACGACGGGGAATGGCGGTTATGGCGGCGGTATAAACTGTAAGCACTACCTAATTAGGGATCTACTGGGGCTTGTTGAACTATCCCGCCTCGGATCCGGAACACATTGAGCCTTCGTTACTCCCGGCTATCGTAGCCGAAGTTACTGCGTAATGTGACGGCCAAGACGGCCTCGTAGATGGTATCATCAGCGACGCTCACGGCTACCACTTCGACTTCGACGCCCTACTGTGCCCCGCCGCCACCGCCACCACCAGTCTAGACACAGACGCAGCGCAGATGGTGACCCAGCGGCAGCATGTCTGACCCCGGAGCAGGTCGTGACGATCAAGCAGTTCCACAGCGACTGGGTCGGAGCGGACGGGACCCCCGTCTTCCCCGGGGCGACCCTCGGGATAGACCCGACCGCGCTGCTGGGCGACGGAACGAGCGCGGCGCTGCAGCTCGGGTACTTCGCAGGCCTGAGGCTCGTGGAGGGCGACGGCGGCGGCGGTGGCGACCCGGATGCAGCGGATAGCTGGGTGTGCGAAGGTCGCTGAGGGAGAGAGGCAGGGAGCAGGGATCTGGGGCTTTATCCAATCAAGGCTTTGGCTGAACTAGTCGGTCAGTTTAAAGGAGGCGCCGGCTTTCTAAAATCCCATGTTCGCGTGTGGATTCGAGTAACAAGGGATGAGATCTCGCTTGTAAGTAATTACTAAATTATGAAGGGGGGCTTCAGGGACCGAGAAGAGAAGAGAAGTTAAGAGAAAATGGATGTGGTTGACAGATGATCACATGATACCCCTTTTTTATTTAGTTGATGGCCGTTAATCTTGCCATAGCAGGCTAATCTGATATGAAAAAGAAATATTGATGGAACACCCTTGGAGCAGACGTAGATGCTTGAACGGATCTTTCAGTGCATCTTCCAAGATCAACGGAAATAAGTCTTTCAAAGATTCATGCACTGTAACTGGCGACACATAGTACATCAACACCCCCCATTGATATTCGATATAGCGGCTGATTTTGGTCTTTTAATGCTATCTATCTCTTAGACAATACTATATCTAGTGAACTACTGTCTTACCTGCAGCAAGTCTCATGAATACAGCGTGATAAGAGGCTTGCTTAGTCCCTCTTTCTATTCCCTGGGATACATTTTCTATTTTTGTACAACAAATTGCTTGACCGTGACCATTACTAGGCCCAGGCCACTGGTTTGGATCTCGTAGACGATCGAATATTCGACTGGTAGTAGGAATATACCTAGAAAGTCAGCAAACATTACTCCCCCAAAACTTTGCAAGACGACCCCATGTGTCACCCAGTCAAAAATTGCAATTTATGGATCTGGTCTATTGGAAACAGGGAGCCAAAGAATGAATTCTCTGTTAAGTCACCTGGGCTACTGTGGCTTTCGCTATACAATATTTGGATTGATGGGGGCCGAACCCCTCATCTCATATAATTACAGCTTACTTGACGCGGCCCAGACGCAACGTTTTATTACCTTCTAGCCTATTTACCCCAAATCTGGCGAGATCACTCTCCTGCATTGCGTAGCCAAGCTGTTGGTACGTGCGAGCTCCATAGTAACAAATCTTTGAGGTAGTGAAGTACAGAAAGTTGACAAGTATTCTACAGGGCGCATATGACCCCAAGTCAGGTGACGTTTCTTCACGGTAGCGTACCTTCACCAAGCTAGGCATACCGATCTTTCCGAAACACGTATAGCCGGGCATCGCCCATTGAGGCATCGATCCAGGATTTTGTGATGATCCCGCGTGGGTTCGGTTGCACAGAACCGGCCGACCGTCCATCCGCCCGTCCATAGATAACAATTTGTGTATTAAACATGTAAGATTGGAGCATACCCTGCCTCTCACTTCCAAAGGGGGACGAGGTTGCAGTTGGATTGAGTTTTCCCGTTTAACAGCACCTAGGAGAGCAAACGTCGCAGGACTGGCGTTGCAGCGTTGATCAAGCACTAGCATATCCTCCCGCAGGAGATGGGCACGAATGACAACAGCCCTGCAAGTTGTGTTGCAATACTATACTTGGCTGTCAGACCAGACATGCCGGCAGTTTCGTTTTTCTGCTATCGCTCAAACGGATAGACGCCTCTGCCTGGATTTCGAAGGACCACGAGGACCTAACTCTCTAAGCGCGCTAATGTTTCTATAGGACTTTACGGCTTGGGGGAAGTATCTACACCTACTGTTCCTGTCCTGATGGCCCTGGATCATGAGCAGAACGACATGCTCCATCCAGGACTATTTAGTCTTGGTGTGAAAACATACCGAACAACTCCGTGACGGTCAGCTCCACGGCCCCTCTTGTAGAGGGCACGGCAAGCCGACGATTGGTCCGAGTGACAGGAGCCTGCATCGGGGCTATGCAGCTCCAAGTGGTTGGTTATAATAATAGTTTATACCCCGTACTATAGAGCGTACTACTGGCGTACTATAATGCGGGGAACCCCTGTTCCGCCGCATATCCTACCTGCTATTCTCCACCCCCACATTCTCCTAATCCGCATGTACGACCCTTGCTGTTTTGACCATGCTGCTTTGACCATGCTGTTCTGACACCTATGGGGAGCGCCGCCGGGCCGAAGGATTTGACGCTGGACTCGGGGTGTAACTGTGTAATCAGAAACCTGCAAGGAGGAGGAAACGTTATGCAGATAAGGCTATCTGGCGGTATCCCGTTATGTTGAGATTTCTCTCAACATTGGCCAGTCTGATGTAAAGACCTCATATTCGATCATTGTGCATATTGTCATTATACGAGATGCCACCGTTGGGAAGCTTCGTCCTGGTTCACCTGTAATGTGGACCTCCGCACATCCAACACTTTCAACCATCATGCGGGGGGTGCTATAGGAACAGACATCAGATGACACGTCAAGAAGTCAGTTATTGGTTGGCTTCATCTAGCTTCGTCACAAAGATGAGGGGTCGTTGGATAGTGTGCTAACCTCGAAGAAGGACCTTGTCTGCACGATGCAAGTGATGTCAAATCAAAGGAGGCGGTGATGGAGGTGGTTATATGTGGGACCGTCATGGAGATCTCTCGGCGAGTGCGTCTCGAAAAGAACTCCCCCTTTCTCACCTCGGCCATATGTTTGGCTAAAGCACTACTCCAAGTGAAGAATATAAGTAGCTCTCGATGCTTCGTTTGAGTAGCATTCTCACCTGTCCCTCAGGTTGTACAAACCTAGAGTATCGATTCTGGAGTAATAGACGCGATCTTCCAAAATGCCTTACCCGGAGGAATTTGATATTATCGTGAGTAGCCCTCATCCTTGCCCAGCGAACCATACAGTATAATGCTTGTTGTGAGATTATTGAAACCAAGTCACGAATACCTTCACATATGAGCCCCAATGTTATTTCGTTGAAACTTTGCCAAGGATGATGTCGAACCCGGGTGCTAACTTGATGACAATCAGGTGGCTGGTGGGGGGAGTTGCGGATGTGTGGTGGCAGGTCGTTTGGCCAATCTGGACCACAACCTGAAGGTCTTGTTGATTGAGGCTGGCGAGAGCAATCTCAACAACCCTTGGGTGTTCCGACCTGGTGTTTACCCCCGTAACATGAAGCTTGACTCCAAGACTGCATCTTTCTACGAATCCCGCCCATCGAAGTGGCTCTCAGGAAGAAAGGCCGTCGTACCATGTGCTCATATCTTGGGAGGTGGTTCGTCAATCAACTTCTTGGTATGTCCATTGCATGCAGAGTCTATGATGACATTCCTCTTGGCTAACGGCGGGATCAGATGTATACCCGTGCCTCCGCCTCGGACTATGATGACTTCCAGGCCAAGGGTTGGTCTACAAAGGAACTTCTTCCCTTGATGAAGAAGCATGAGACATACCAGCGAGCATGCCACAACAAGTTAGTAGTACTCTATACCCCTTTCCATATACTGAAACTAACTTGCATAGGGATGTTCACGGCTTCGAGGGGCCAATCAAGGTTTCCTTTGGCAATTAGTAGGTGCTCAGACATCATACCTCCCCCCCGTATACATGCTAACTGAGATGTTCTATAGCACTTACCCCATTAAGGATGATTTCTTGAGGGCTGCAGAATCTCAAGATATCCCCTTCGTCGACGACTTGGAAGATCTCTCTACCGGCCATGGTGCCGAACATTGGATGAAGTGGATCAACCGAGATGTGAGGATACCGTATTGCCCTGAGACACTAATGGTTCTTTACTGACCGTGAGATGCAGACCGGCCGCCGATCTGACAGCGCCCATGCTTATGTTCACTCAACCCGGGCTGTACACGATAACTTATGGCTTGCTTGCAATACTAAGGTAGGTTGCTAATATCGAAAGCCTAATAAACCAAGCTCTGTGGCATGCGACACATGATCTCGTACTTACCACCAACCCGTAATAGGTTGAGAAAGTCATTATCGAAAATGGTCGGGCTGTGGCCGTCCAGACGGTGTAAGTAACAGATGATGAGCAATAGGGGCATTATGACACTAACCTGGGTATAGTCCAACCAAACCGCTCCACCCCAACCAACTGAAGCCTCGTATTTTCAAGGCTCGAAAACAGATCATCGTTTCCGGCGGTACAATGTCGTCTCCTCTGATCCTCCAACGGTCCGGCATTGGTACGTTATCTTAGCACTTGGTGTTCATATCATGCCGCATACTCATTACGAATACAGGCGACCCCGAGAAGCTTAGGGCGGCAGGCGTGGAGCCGAAGGTCAATCTACCCGGCGTGGGTCTTAACTTCCAGGATCACTACCTCACATTCTCAGTATACCGCGCGAAGCCCGAAGTCGAAAGCTTCGATGATTTCATTCGTGGGGTGCCCGAGGTTCAGCGGCGTAAGTCCAAACTGACTACATGCATGCGACCCATGAGATGGCTTCGGAGAGCTAACAGAATGTCCAGGGGTCTTCGATGAGTGGCAACAGAGCGGCACCGGACCTCTCTCTACGAATGGAATCGAGGCCGGCGTGAAGATCCGTCCAACCCCTGAGGAGCTGAAGGAGTTTGAGTCGTGGCCAACACCGCACTTTAACTCCGGATGGGAGTCCTACTTCAAGAATAAGCCCGACAAGCCGGTCATGCACTATTCGGTGATCTCTGGCTGGTTTGGAGACCACATGTTGATGCCTCCTGGGAAGTTTTTCACCATGTTCCACTTCCGTAAGTCACTCAATCTATTTCCATAGTTGGTTGTTTATCTTCACGTTACTCCCTGCTAGAGGAGGGCAGAGGCTTGGGAAGGTCCCGTGCATATCTTTGTGACCTCACCCTTTCAAATGCGCCAATGTACCCATGATAGGGGCTTTACTAACATGAACTGTTACAGTCGAGTACCCGTTCTCCCGTGGCTTTATCCATATCAAGTCAAAAGACCCCTATGAGAGTCCGGACTTCGACCCGGGGTTCATGAACGACGAACGAGATATGGCACCCATGGTATGGGGCTACATCAAGTCACGCGAGACCGCACGACGAATGGATGCCTACGCTGGCGAAGTGCAGGCAATGCATCCATTTTACCCTTACGACTCGCCAGCGCGCGCAAACGACATGGACCTTGAAACAACACAGCGCTATGCCCTCGACGGCAACATGAGCGCCGGCTTACAGCGTATGTCGAGCACCTCCTCACCTCTTGTTCCCTTTCGTGACTCAGGCTCTGAGGTGAACGTTGACTAACAAATGGTCCTCAATATAGACGGAAGCTGGAGCACCTACAACCCCGAACCGAGCAAAAAGCCCGAAGCCAACATCCTGAACAGCAACAAGGCCAATATCAGGGAAGAGCTCAAGTACAGCAAGAAGGACATTGAAGCCATTGAAGAGTGGGTCAGGCGCCACGTCGAGAGTACCTGGCACTGCCTTGGTGTAAGCATCCTCTACCCCTCAAAACCAATGGTAGCGTAGATAGCTGACAGGATACCCACAACAGACTTGCTCCATCGCGCCAAAGGAGGGCAACAGCATCGTCAAGCATGGCGTCTTGGACGAGCGCCTTAACGTACATGATGTCAAGGGTCTGAAGGTTGCTGACCTCAGCGTCTGCCCCGACAACGTCGGCTGCAACACGTAAGCGTTCCGACTGCGGACTGCGGACTTACTCAAGTACTTGCTTGCTGACTCGAAGATAGGTACTCTACCGCCCTGCTCATTGGAGAGAAGTGTGCGATGCTCGTCGCAGAAGATCTTGGGTACTCAGGCGCGGCCCTCGACATGAAGGTGCCAGACTACCACGCCCCCCGCGAAGCGAGGTTGCCCCATCGTCTATAAGGGGAATATGTAGTGGAATGGGACAGGGGCGGGTTTGTTCCGCAGATGTGATGATTAATGGCTTCGTTCGGTTGGATAATTCTGTACACAACACTCAGATTGTCACCTCCTAACGTGGGATATGTAACTACTATTACGACTTTGTATTTCAAGCGGCGCTTAGCAATCATAGGTTTAGTTATTCTGACTCTTTGGAGCAAACACGCGATGGCCAGCTTTTCCGAGTGAAATGAATGCCGTGTTTAGACGTACGAGTTTAGGGTGGAAGCCCTCTTCTCTCAGGGGGTCTTGGGTCTTGAGCAATGCCTGCCTTCTGACAATATAACAGTGCCTCAAGTTAGCTAAGATATGTGGCAGCATGGCACCTAGGTATGTTGCTGTTTACATAGGTGCCATCCACATTCTATCATCCCACATCGTCCTTTGACACTGGGTAAGTCAACGACGCCTTACACAGGTACAGCTTAATACCACTGAACTTTCTCCTCATTCATTTTGCCTTCTTGTTCTAGTTGCGGTATCAGCTCCTTGATACGGGCGACCATCGCCTTGCCGTACTCTGGGCCTGGCGGGGGAGTAGGCTTGGAAAGATCGGGTCGCAGCCACGGAATAGGCTTGATACCAGTCGAAGCCTTCATCATTCTCTCAGTGTCTGTGTCATCATAAGCGCCGCCAAGGATGACAGCAATCGGTGTCTTTGAGTAGTCCTTGCTGCCCAGCGTGGACTCGGATGGCGGTGGCTGCTCGCCCCTGAGGATGGCGGGAATCTGAGCTATTCCGGCCTCAGGGGTCAAGACGAAGTGGATGACTATGCGATAGTCAGTTGCGGATCTTAATATGGAGTGCGACGAGATCGAAATCCAAGATCTAAGCACGAACCATCGTATTCGGGCTTCAGAGCAGCGACGACTCCCCGCCCGATCTGCTCAGTCTTTCCGCATAGAATAACTGGGGCGCCCATGGTGTTGATCAAACGGCGATTGACTAGAAATCTCAAAGAATGAAATGAATGTTTAGATCGTGCGATACGGTATAGGGCCATCGAGAAACAGGAGGAGGAACGGCAAGTTGTTATATGTAGGGGACACTAGAGCGGGCTGAGCGGCTAGAAGAAGACTATCCGACAGAACGACAAGCCATGTTTATAATTAGTATCAGTCTAGCAACAACCTGCATTGGCTTTCATGCTGTTGGTCAAACCATTCGCTACTCAGATGAGAAACATTGGGGCTATCCCGATACAGTTTAGAAGCTTCGGATAGTTGGGATCTCTTGACTCGTAGAGAAGCCAACCAAGAATCCATGAACGACAACGATGACTACCTACATATTGATTCCGTCAGCCTATTCACTAGCATATATTAGCTTTATATCATTGAAAGCAGGTAGTCGGCGTTGAAAAGCGCAGTGAGGAAATAAGGGGCGTATTATAAAGGCAATATAGGGGCGCCGCTTCACAAGTGAGATTTTCAAGCAATGGATCACTCCTTGCATTGCTATGACGGCCGTGATATTGTCTTCGTCACTTAAGATTTACCATTCCGATCGCCATGAGCGTTGTCTAAGTTACCTAGCCGAAGAACCACCTGAAGGGAAGAGTTTTTATATGGGGTTAGGATTCACAGAATTCCAACGTTATAAACCTGACTGTGCTCGTGCTGTGCCCCTTTACTTAACCGCTCGCTTAGAGCGAGCTACGCCGGCTATAATCCTTACGGGCTAAGCCATCTCCTAGGACTTACTTACTATTTAGCGGCTGCTAATAAAGGAGCCATATAATCATAACGTATAAATGTTACGTGGCTAATGCCCTAATGGCATTACCCATACCTAAGTAACCGCCTTTTAGCATTTTACCTGCTTAGATTCCTTTGAATTTATATTATTAGTTTTTTTTTTATAGCTGCTTTTTGCTTTGCATTTATAATAAATTATAAATCCCTTATATGCTTTCGTTTATTTATAACGATTCGAATCTTTTTCTGTTAATTTAATTTATTAAAAAGCAATTATATTTCTTTAAAAGGCGAAGTTATCGCATTAAATACGGATACGTTTATAATTCCTAAAAACGAAGCCATCGTTTTTTAAGTCGATTATAATCGAAAAATAATACGAATAATTAAGTATTCGATTATTTAATCTTATATACGGATTTTTTACGAAAATACGAATCGATACATTATATTCTCATTAGATTTGAACGAATTTCATAATTTGAAATTCGGGCATTGCATATATCCAAATACGAATATTCGTATTAATTAAAATATTATCCAATACAGCAAATTTTATAACAAAATCGCATTAATTATATACGATTTATATTAAAAAGAATATTTTCGATTAGGCAATATTAATTAAATACCTATTTTTAAAATTCTTATAATTTAATAACCTAATTAATTCATATTAAAATATACTTTATCCGTAAATTTTCCTTATGAATTTAAAAAGTAATAAGTTATTAACGATAATTTTTATAAACCGCTTTTATTATTTGCAAATAAATAAAGCCGCTTAATATAAAATTAATAAATTTAATTTCTTTTTTTTTTAAATAAGTACCAAAGCTTATTCGATATTTTTTACCGCGTCGAAATAAACCATTATCGCGTAATAATTAATGCCGAAAAATAAATAAAAAGGTTAATTAAAAAGAATTAATATTGGAAATTAAAAGGACTGGCCTAAAAAATATAAACCCTTTGCCGTTTAATGTTTTGCTATAATAAGGTATTGCCGTTTTTCGGTTTTTGCCGGGCCGATTATTATTTTAATTGCTTATTAATAAAAGTTTCGCCATATTTTAATTTCTTATTAGATCGAATTTTGTTTTAATTGCTATTAACGAAAGCTTTATTGTTCTTTAATTATTACTAAGTCCTATAATGGATAATAGTTTTATTATTATCTTTTCGAAGGTGCTTTTTTTTAAGAATAAAGAAAACTTCCGGGATTAAAAGAAGTCCGTTTTGGATAATGCCGAATATTACGGCTTTAAATATTTTTATTATACGAATGTTTTTAAGCCGGAAAGTAAAAATATTTTTCCGGCGGTTCTTTTTTAAAAGAAGCAATGCATTTACGCGCGTATTTTGCTAACGTTTTTTATACGGCAGGTAATATCGAAATTAAAGAATACAGGTTATAATCGAAAGGAAATAAAAAATCCGTTCGAAATTTTTACATTTATTTATAAGTTAATACTAGCGGTTTCGGAATTTAATAAATACGCCTTAGCCATTTAATAAGTAAATATAACCTTAAAAATTAATATAACCTTAAAGAATTTTAACGTTTTGTTCGTATAATAAACGAAAAAATTAAAACAATTCGAAATAAAACAATTCGAAAACTTCCAGTTATTCCTTTTAATGTTAAAAATTAAGAACCGATATTTCGAATGGTATCGCATAATCGAATAAAAAGTCCTTTATAACGAATTAAAATAAAAGGAATTCTAAAAGGAAGTTTATTAATTAGCGGTTTTTGAATTTATTAATATTAAGCTTATGTTTTTAATTGTAACGGATAAATTTACGGAAATAATAAATAATAATAATATTATTTTAAAAAGCTTCCAATTTATTCGTAAATATCGATAAAGGCAAAACAAGCTATGCCTTACGTATAAGAAAATAAAGTATTATTTTTATTGTTTAAGTTATAATAAATATTATTCGGATAGTTCGGAAAAGTGCTAAATGCTTTATTCCGAACGCCGGCAAAAATGAATGAAAAATTAAGCAGCAGCCGGAATTGCCTTTTTTCCGAATATACCGTCGAAGGAAATATTAAATATAAAAACGGGCTTAAGTATTACGATATCATAACTTATTCGAAATATATTTATAAACGATTCGGAAATTGGTAAGCATATTTTTAAAAATTTTAAGTAATTTATATTATACGAATCGCTCGATAAACCCGAATTAATGGCATCGTCGAACGGCGGCGATGCCAAATACGTTAATATAGGCGTTATAAATTATTAGGTTTATATTAATATAGGAGGTATTATTAAGATAATCCATAATAATGCCTAATACTTTTTAATTACGCTTTATAATTTAATAAATTCGGAAATTCTTTAAAATAACGGCATTATTTTTAATAAATACGAAAACCGTTTAAGTAATAAAAAAACCGGCGATAAATTTATTAATATATAATAAATGCATAATATTAAGGTTATTTTAATTATTTCCGTTTTTAATCTTTTATTTATATAAATAACATCTTTCGTAACGGTTAATTTTTATTAAATATATAGGAAATTTATATATGCTAGTTACGAATACGTATAAAAAGCATATATCATTTGAGGGCTTATATTTCCGATGCCGAAGAATATAATTTATAAAATATGCCTACGAACGAAAATATAGCGGCAAATAAGTAAGAAATAAATTATTCCTATAACTTGTTCTTTATAAATTATATATTTCGATATATATAAAATAAAACCGATGGGTATTATAAGATATAAATATTCCGTTATATTAATTAATAAGCATATCGGTTTTAAATGGATTAAATTTGCCCGTAAAAAGGAAAAAATCTATCGCTTAATCCAAAAATAAATAATCGAAGCTAAACGTTAAGGCGTATATAAAGTTTAAATTTTTTAATCCGATAAAAAATGGGAATTTATTGGTATTAATAATAACATAAACGAATTTCTAAACCAAAGGGATATATAATAACAAAAAACAATCCCTTATATATCGGAATAAAACGCATACGGAAAAAATAAGGTAAAGCTTATTATTATTCCTTTCCGTTTAGCGATAAATCAAGCCGGATTGCTTTATTTTTTATGGCCGTATATCGAAAAATGTATTATAAAGCTGGTAAATATATTCTTATTTTGTTATAACAAAAGTAATAAATATTCTTAAACCAAATTAGTTCGAAGCCTGGATATTTTTATATAAAAAAAGCTTAACGATTTATTTATTCTTAAAACTTAGGGATTCCTTAGATATATGTACGATAAAAAGGTTATATAAAATTATAAAATGGTTTCATAAATTTTTAAAATATATTTAATCGAATACGTCGATATTAAAGCAAGAATTTATAAGATTTACGTTTCGAATAAATATATTATTATTTATGCCCGTAATATATGCTTTATTAAAAAGGTACCAAATAAAGGGGCTAATGCTAATAAAAGCATATAATACGTTATTAAATTCGTTAACCCGAAATCCGAAAACGAAATACCTTAATCGGAAACGATAATACAATATAATTTAAGCGTAACGGAAAATCTTATAACGAAGCGAAAACATATCGAAACGAAAGTTATAACTTTTTAATAACGCATTAAAACCCTTTTAAAGAAACATAACGAAAATAATTCTGGATATGAAATAGGCGGCAGGTAACTTTATTCGTCGCCCGAATTTTTTATTTTAAAGTAATAATTACTAAAGGAAAATAACAAAATAAAAAAAATTACCAAAAATAAAATAATAATTATATCCAAAATAAAAAATATTAAAATAACGAAAATTATATTTCCGATTATATCGAATAATTCCTTTAAGTTTAGAAATAAGAAAAATCCGATAATTTCGGAAAAAAACATTTCGAAAAAATAATCGAAAACCTTAAAAAAAATATTCCTTCGATAATAAAGCATTAAATTCCGTTTTAAATTCGATTACGGTAAATAATTTATAAAAAGAATCCATTATTCGAAGGTTTGCCCGTAATAAAAATAAAAAAACAGATTATAAAACCCTTTCCGATGCGCGTTTTAAATCGATGCCGCCGAAACCTTTTTTATTAATACTTTATTCGCCTTTTATATGGATAAAAAAGGAGTTTTTTTATAAGACCCGTAATAAATCCATCCGGGCATTAACGAAATACGTTTTATTCATATTAAAAATGAAAAACATAATGGTACCGAAATTCGCTTAAACGATAAAAAAGGCAAAAAAAAAACCTTATTTTTTAAAAGCAATAACAGCCAGCCTTTAAAATATAATATAATAATTTAATAAAAAAGAATATATTTAATTTAATCCCCTTTTTTTTTAGGGCTAAGGTTTTATCGTTAAAATAAATAACGAACTAACGGTTTAATGCTAATAATAAGTAAATTCGAAACAGAATCCGATTGGTAATTTACGGAAATTTCGAAGCAAAGGAAAATTACGCAATACAAAATGTATATTCGGCTATTACCGATGCTATATTTATTAGGATTCTTCTTATTCTTATGGCTGTTTTTAACTTAAAAGGTTAGTTTTACGATATGGAAATAGCTTTCCTTAATATTGCCCTTTTTAAAGGTTATAATATATACGTTTATTAATCGAAAGAATATAATAACGGAACAAATAAGGTTTAAAAATTTAAATAAGCGTTATACGGCTTATAAAAGGCCCTTATTTGATAATATCGTATTTTTACGAAGGTCTTAAAGAAAATCGAATTTAAGCCGATAACATAGGACCTATGCTTATTTAAATACGAAATAATAAAAAAGCTTCTTTTAATATATATTAACGATATTTTTATTATAAGCAAAATAATTGCCGAATATTATCGAATTCGGGATAAATTATAAGCGTTTTTCCAATTAAAAGACTTAAGGGAAATTACGAAATTCCTTAAATACGTCGTTAAACGTAATAGGCGTTTACGGAAAATTTTTCTTATTTAAAAAAATTATATTCGGAAAATAATTAATAAATACGGAAAGCAATTAAAAAAAATAACTAAAACCCCTTAACGGTTCGAATTAATAATTTTTATTACTTAAATTCTTTTTTTTATTTAAATAACGGCAATATATTAAAAAATAAGTTTATTTAATTACTTATTAATAAATAATTGCCTAAATATTTCCTTTATAATAAATAAGCTATATAAATCGAATTCGAAGCCGAAAAAGGTTTATTAAAACCTATTAAACCATTTTTAGCGTTACCTTAATATAATAATTAAGTTCGAAATAATTTTAAAAGGTAATTAAAAAATTACGGATTTAATAATAAGGATTTTCGCTAACGCTATTTTTTACGATAATTTGGAATCCCGTTTTTTTATCGGCGCCCATATAATTTTATTCGCTAAAAGCCCGATATATTGAAAAACGAAAAAACAATCGATGGTTATATTTAATAATATTAAAACGGAATTTATTAATTTTATTCTTATCGGAATAAATAGCATTTAAATTAATTTCATATTAACCGAATTAAAATATTCCTAATAAAAGCTTTTTATTATATTTACGAATTCGAAAAATGCAATAGCAATAACGTTAAATCCGTTAAATATAACAAAAACGTAATACGTAAATGCCCGATATAAATAAATTATCGATAAAATCGAAAAGGGTTTTTTCCGATTGCTTTATATCGGAACGAACGATATAATTGCAAACGGCTTTACGAAGGCCCTTTAAGCGGAAAAATATAAGCAATTCGTACGGCAAATAAGATTAAGCCCATATTAATAGGATTAAAGCGGTTATATAAATAATCGTTAATCGGCTATAACCTTTATTTCGACGTAATATACCGTAACGACATAAAATAATAAATTAAAAGTTTTTATATTTCGAAAAATATCGTATATTTAAATGGAATAATATTAATTAATTTTTAAATTTAATATAAAGAAGGTATTAAAAACGGCTTCGTTTTCCGAAAGCGGTTAAGAGATTATGTTACGTAGCTAATGCCTTAATGGCATTACTTATACCTAAATAACCGCCTTTTAGTATTCCATCTGCTTAGATTTCTTTAAATCTACATCATTAGTTTCTTTCCTACAGCTGCTTTCTGCTTTGCACCTGCAATAATAAACACCTAGGTTAACATTCCATTCACGGGAGTTAGCTAGCTGTAATATATCCCCTGCAATCACTAAATAGTCTCGCCTGAGTTGTAAGCACATTGTATTTATATCTGTATGTCTTGCCATATACCTTATAACGTATGTGCCTCTATAACCAAGATGGAGGAGAATGAAGTAGATAGGTATTAAAGACAAGGAGTTCTGGGAGCCACCTCGAGATGTAACATAGACAATCACTTGTCCAATGTCATCATCAACATGCTCCCGTCTGTACGGTAGTTCCAGAAGCTGGCCGGCCGAGCTCTCGTTTCCTCCGCGCGGCCCACGAACGTTGAACACTGCCTTCACCCGGACTCGGCCGCCTCCAGCGCGCCCACCCACTCCCTCCACGTGGCGCCGACGTCGTGCTCGTAGATCCAGGACATGTCGGCGCCGCCATCTAGGATGATCTTGTTGGCGACGCGCTCGTCGAACGAGGGCTCCCGCCCGTCGGCGTCGCCGCTGTGGCGGGCCGCGATCTCCGCCAGCCGGGCCTGGCGCCGCGCCGCCTCGGCCGCCAGGTGCGCGTACATACGCGCGTAGTACGGCAGGCGGACGGCGTCGAACAGCTCCAGCGCGCGCCGGCGCCGGTCGCTCCGGAACCGCGCCAGCGCCTGCGCCAGCACCCACCCGTCCTCCATCGCGAACCCGGCCCCCGACCCGAACGCCCCCGACAGCGCGTGCGACGAGTCCCCCACCAGCACCACCTTGTGGTCCCACGCCGTCAGCCGGCCGAGCTCCGGCCCCGCGAACGCCGCGAACTCGCGCCACCCGCCGGACGGCACGCGCGCGAGGGCCTCGCGGATCGCTGGGATGTACTCCTGTAAAGCCAAGTGGTAATAGCATGATTAGTCTCACCCCTATTTCTTCTCCTCTGACAGCGTTTCATGACTTTTGCTTGGTTTTACAGGGGACGTCGCATAGAAATAAACAGATGGCGGGAGAAAGTAGTATCAGAACACGTACCGTGAAATGCGACTCGACGTGCTCGTTAGTCACCGGCACGCCCCAGCTCACCTTGCTGGCGCTGTGAACGGCCGGATCGTGCCACGCCCGCGCGGCGATCTCCCAGAGGCCTTCGCCTACCGGCGAGAAATAGACATGGGTGGTCGGGGTGTGCCACCAGCCCGTGATCTCGAAGCGCGGATCTAGGTCCTTCACGTTATCCCACGGCAGCAGCGTTCGCCATATCGTCGTGCCCGTGAATTTGATCTCGTAGTCGGGCCATGCCGTGTCCCGGACAACCTGTGTTTCCTCCGTTAGCTCTATAGGGTCACCGTCATGATGCATATGGGGGCGGGAGGGAGAAGACAATGCTCCTCCGCCTCAGAGAAGATAGAGAGAACCTGGTCTCGTCGATGGAATGGAGGGGGCTCAAATAAAGGGGTTGAGTGAAGAGGCAAGGACATACAGAGCGGATTCCATCGGCACCAACTACCAAGTCCGCCGTAGCAGTGCTTCCATCTTCAAACTGCAGCTCGACGCCCTTCTCGCCTTTGTCAACCATACGCGCGAGTTTCTTCGACAGCTGGATGATGCCGGGCTTGACATGCGACAGCAGCGCCGATTGTAGTGCGGTTCTCTGAGTGCGGATCGGGGCGCGCTTTCCTGGGATCCCCTTCTTCTCGCGCTTGTGCAGCTGCTCGCCGGAACGACCGTTCCTTTTTGCGATCACAAATACGATTCAGAAAGGTGGCTCACCAAGTCTGTCTATCAACTAGGTAGGTAAAAGCAAAGAGGACTAGACAAAAGAAGAAGGAAAGAGGTAAAGAAAAGAACAACCCCTCTGCCTCCTAAGGCAGACCGAGGATTCCACACAGATTCCACATCAATCGCACCTACGCAAAAAGCATTCACATACTAGATAGATAAATAGCTCTTACATGTTCAATACCGTCCACGTGTCGTGGCCGGTCTTCAGCGAGTCGGCCACGCCGAGCAGCTCCAACACCCGCCACGAATTGGCGCCGATGCTGATCCCCGCGCCGACCTCGCGCAACACGCTCGCTTGCTCATAGGCGGCCACTTCAACGTTCGGGATGCCGGACAGCGCGATGGCCGTTGCAAGACCGCCGGGTCCAGCCCCGACGATGGCGACCTTCAGGGGTGGTTGAGTGGGAGGGGCGTCGACGGTCATTTTGTTCTATGGTATAAAACTACCTTCTAAGAACTAATATCACCCACTTTGAGGGGAATAAAATCACAGCTTTCGTTTTCGGTTCTATCTACGTCCTATCAACTTATATACCCGATTATCTATCGGGATGGCATCGTACGAGCTAGTTCGACTCAGCTATTGATAATACACGCACGGAATTGGCAAAGCAGGAGTACGTCAACTATCACGTGAATTGCGTGCGAGGTATCGTATCCGCTCCTCTTGAAGGGAGGCTAACGTCCGGGGCTGCAAGGATAAACAATAGCTTATAAGACGCCATAATTAGTATTTCTCCTATTTAAATGTCCATGGTTGAATATTGCCCCGAGTAAGAATGCATATGAGATATGGTTGTCGTATCCAGCACTCGATAGACTATTATTGGGAGTGCTGTACATAATGACTTTGATTGATACAAAGTAGATAACCAACCTTTACTGGTTATTTACCGTCCTTCTGCAACACCCCCTGATCATGAACTTCAAAGGGTGGACGGGACTGACGGAGTGGTACAAAAGGGATAATGCGTATAGTGTGGTCTTGAGCCTCAAAATTTTGAGGTGTGCAAAGGAGTAATTGTAAGACGGGGCTTGCAAGTAGAAAGACAACATCATCATTTTGTTAAGGTGACCAAGACCGGGGTAGTCGGCGGCTAGGTATTTCATTAGTGCAGAAGAGAAGAGTGATACCAAGTATTACAATGCAAGCAATTACTACTCAGTAGTAGCCTATAGCTTCGGTGACAACCTTGTCGTGATGACCTAGCCATACTGGCCGACGCATACTACATGGTTATAGCATTTTCCGAATCATGATTAGTTCGTGATCACTGCGTGTATGATGTGCTGTCAAACCGTCTTGAACAAGCACAACGTCGCTTCCTGTCATCCTACAGCGTGGAGTGCTGCTTCGTACTTGGACTTGAACAGCATGACGCGCTCTTCATTGTGATACGTTTCTCAATCTAGACTTTGCGGATTAGCAAGCGACCCAACATGCACGACACTGAGGTGGCGAACGTAGTATCCACAACCCCATTTAGTCAGTATTATTTACCAGTTGCCTGCTAGAGCTTCGACATCAGCTTTGGCTTTTGCTCCAGCTTCTTTTTCGCATTTGTAGCATCCATCATTCGTCAAATGAATGATGTTGTGAGTTCCACATATGGTTTGGTGTGCCGTACAGTAGCCCATGCTTTTGTTAGGTCGACAATTACCCTTTCTCTTTTTAGGGCAATGATGCGTTGTGCTGGCCCCCTTTTTAGGCATTTTTCTCCTTCCTCGAAGAATCGTATGAAGATGAATAATGGTGATGTGTTTAAACAACCAATCAATCAATGTTTGATCAATCAATAAAGGGGGTGTGAGGGTCCGTGGTGGCATCGGAATGTGCTGATAGTAGTAGCGGGGAGCGGGCAACGTGAACTCTGGATAGGAGACCTCGCTCATCTCGAAGATGAAAAGACCAGGAACTTAAGAATTGTAGCGGTCGGCTCTGGTACATTGGGGAGATATCACAATGGGAGGGACAGACAATAGGAATGGCTGACAATAGGAGTGGCTTGCCTAAGGCACCCATACCTCTAGTATGTATAAATAGGAATTTTGCCATCGGCTGCCGTACTGGCATTCACTTATATCCCTTCCTTCTCTAAACCAATAATCTTTTGTTGTAGCGAACACCCGTAGATGCTCTCATCTTGACAGTCGCAGAAATGACTCAGTGGTCGGCTCAGGAGGGTTGGATAATGATACGCCTGCTGCGCGGAGATCCAAGAGGCATCTCGAACGGACTGAGAGTAGGACAGGGAGTTAAATAAAGCAGATTATCTCCGCATGTTTGATTAAACCATTTTGAGGGTTCATAAAAGCAGATGATCGACGGTGCAAATTCGAATATGCCGACGGTTATAGACGCAGGCCTCGGTGAAACTATCCTTGCCCGGCGCTTTGGTTTACGGGAGATGCTCCAAAGCCTGCCTGATGTATAGAAGACCACTCTTGAAGCATTATCTTAGCTTCCTTGTAATCCTCGTTAGAGCGTACGCCATCAAATGCAAATCGTGTAAGGCATCTTGCTAGTCGATATACCGGGTCATAGGCATACTTGAGATAACTTGGGCCAGCTGCCGCTTCAAACAGCTGCTTCAATGCATATCCTTCCGGGGTCGGTGGTCCGTGGTTAGCTGTCCGCTCGTCTTCATCCTCGTCGTCCTGCCACGCCCAGAGCCAAAGAGGCGGGGTACAGGACATGAACATAGGGGCCAGCAACGCACTATCCCAGTCTAGAATCGCAGATATGATAGGCTGCTCGAGGTTGCTGGCCAGTTTAACCAATATATTCCGAGGAGCAAGATCAAGATGTGCCAGAGTATAAGGCACACCAGCTAGCCATCCCGCGGCATCCAGTTGAGATGTCATATTAATGAAATCGTCTATCATTGTGGAGCCGACGGTATCATTAGAGTCAAGCTCTAAGGCCTCTGCTTTCTGGGTTTTGAAGGCGGTCGTGAGTAGCTCATACACTGACTGAACGCTAGAAGAGCCAGTGTATTCTATAGATACTGGGGGGTCTGTAGGCGGAAATGGGGCAACGTGGAGTGGCGCGTCGAGACGCTTTTCGTCTTCAGGTAGGACCAAGCGGCCAGGCATACTGCTCCGCACTGCTAACAACTGACGAAAGACGCCCCCGAGCGCCTTTGCAATGCGACATCGTGCGCAGTGGTCAAGTTCTGGATATGCCGTGTATAAATCCTTTCCCGCAATGCGGTTTTGAACCATATAGGGGTAATTCAACTCGTTCTCTTCCGTTTCGTCAAATGTCACCACTCTAGGCGCGGGGACCCTAGAATGCCGTTGTATGAAGCATAGGGCAGCCACGTCGCGATCAAGCTGTGTGGTATCGAACCGGGGAACGCGTAGAATATATTGCGTATGCTCCCCCGTCAAGAGATTGAGACCGATGATGCGATTGAAGCCACCGCCTCGCATTCGCTCAACCGCAATATCCTTAGCAGGAATGCCGGGCCATAGTTTTCCACGTGCAAGCGACAGAGCACGATCGCGGAAGGTGTCAAATGGTTCGTGCTCATAGACTATGGTTGAGGATTCCGATTCAGCATCAGATCCCGAGTGCGAGGATACTGAATGAGGAGACATCGCACCGGAGAGCAAGCGGCGAGACTTGGCCAGTGTATAGGGATACCCGAGTTCTTCGATGATGAAGACGGTTTAGTTTGCTAAGATGCAGACAAAAAGATCGTGCCGCTCGGTTGGTAAGTACTGGTAGAAACCGAATGGAGAAAAGAGATTAAGGCATCACCTCTAAGAATGATCAATCAACTGCGAAACCTGCATCGTACCTACCTAGGGCTGCTAGGTACTTACTGAAAGAGTCACATGCAAACATGCCGTCGTGTTAAGCAGTGGTCCATGCGCTGTTTGGCTGCACCTATGTCTTGACTCTTAGCTGACGAGGTACCTAGCAAGCAAGCAGCCTATATTTTATTTACCTACCTACCGGGTGTTGTGTAGCCAGGAAAGGGGGGGATGGGGAGGGCGGTAGAACCACTGCTAAACACGCTTGACGGCTCGAGTAGGTAGGTGACATATCTGCGATAACGATCAGGACACAGCACCTACGTCATTCTGCATCGTGTTTCCAGCAGATCGCCAGGGACTTCCCCTAAGTTAGCAGCTCGATAGAAGGAAGATAGAAGCGTTGCAGCGTTCCAATGCATGGCTACCTCGCTATATATTTCGTATACTCGGCATGCAAACAACGACCGCGAACCCATGACTTATACTTGCAGGTCGAAGAAAAGTGGTCTTTTATGATAGGATAATAGGCCACCGGCCTATACACCTGGAAGCAAGCCAAGCGTAGGCGTGCTGATACTTGGAGTTGGATTGGAAGCAACAAACAATACACCATGACTTCAAGGTGACTACTAAATTACCATCTATAGTAGGTAGGTAAGTAAAGCACAGGGCCGTAATTTGCATGAAGCAACGATGTCTACCTAGGTACTTAAACACAACATAAAGCCGTTACCTATCGTCAATGGCGCTAGCTACATACAAACTGCTAATGTACCTAACAGCTTTCGATATTAGCCGTATATAGGCCGAGTAGAACACATTACATGCATGCATTGTACATACAGTCCATACGTACATACTTAGACAGCAGGCCAATGGCCATCTGGCTCTATGCAACTCAACCTGCTGTACGTATTGCAACTAACCCCAATTACCTAATTATCACTGATCCAGCTAAATATTAAATCCTTAGGGTTTCTATTGCAATTATTACTTAAAGGAAAGGAAAAAAAGGAAAAAAAACAGAAGGTTTCCTGATTTATAGCTAAATATAATACAATTGCAAAAATAAATTCCTTAGAAATTTACTTCTTATTATTTAATTAGCCGAATACTTTAGTCTTAATATTTATTACCTTAGGGATTCATATTATTTCCCTTTTTTAATTAGATTGTTCTCGATTATTATAAGATTTTCCCTTTTAAATAAGCGCCGATAATCCTATTTTAAAAGCCGCTTATTGGCGTATTAAAAGCTTTTTACGGAATGCCCGTTTTTTATGTAAGTTGGAAATAAATTAATGCCGTTATATTTATTTTATAATTATATTCCTTTCGGGCTTCGTAAATAATAAATATTTCCTTAATAATAATTAATAATAATTTAAGATCCATTATAATACGGTTCGTATTTTCCTTTGCGTTAACGTATGCAAAAAATCCAATCGCCGGGAACGTAAATACGGATAAAGCCTTTTTTTTCCTAAAGATACGCTTTTACTTAATTTCGCGAAACCTTTACATTATTAAATCGTAACCTGGCTAACGATATTTTATACTGTTTTACCAATCGGCGTTCGTTTTCGATTTCCTTTTCCTTTATCGGTTTACGAACGTATTCGAAATATTCGATTCGGGGTTATTTTTGGAAAGGTTAAATGCCGTATAACAAAAAAAAAGAGCTATAGCTATTCGGTTTGAATATCCGATTATATATCGTTATAGCACGTTAAAATAATTTATTAAGATTTTTCGGCATTGGATTTGCTGCGTATTTTTAAATTATAATATATTTTAAGTCCTAATTAATTTTCTTAACCTTACCGTTACCTTTAAATCTTGCGGATATAATTGGTTTTACTTTTATATTATACGTTTTATTTTATTTAATAGCGGCTTTGTTTACGAAAGTCCTTTCGTTATTATTAATTCATTCCTTTAAATAATCGAAAGTAATTCCGATTTTATTAAATATAAAAATAATATTAACGAATTAAATGGTCGGCATAACTTTAGTTTTAACCTATCTTATTACGTATTTAACGGCAACGAAAATGTATAATTTATTTATTGCCGTATAATTAATCGCTTATCGTATAAAAAAAGTAAAAAATTATATGAAATTTAAATCGGGCAAAAAAAAATCCGGTTTTTTTATTAATTAATAATTCGGGCATTTAACCGTAACTTATTATGCTATAAATACGATTTTTAAATACCAAAATCGCTTTTGGACTTTCCGGAATATAACTTTAATTATACAATATTCCTTTTCGTAATAAATTTTCTTTAGTTGCATTAAAAAATTATCGTATTTTAAAATCTTTTATAAAATTTATACGTTTATTACGGTGCCCTTAAAATATAAAGAGTTATTCGGAACTTTCTTATATGCCACCGCCTTATATAACTTATTTCGAAAAAAAAAAAAGTGCTTATTAATAAAGCTTAATAAAATAACAAAAAATAAGGCTATTTCGAAACGTAAAAATTCGAAAATGGCTTAAAGATTAATTCGGATTAATTAATCGGATTTTCGAATGAATTCGATTTCGTTAAAAAATAACTTATCAAAAAGTATCGACGTTTCGGTTTATTCCGAAAATTTAAACAAGTAATCCGCAAAAACGTTAGTTTTTCTTAATTTATAATAAATACGAATGCCATAATGTTTAATAGCATTTAAAAATTTAACGATTCGAACGAATTATTCGATTTTCGTATTAAAGGTTTTTAAAAATTCGTAATCCGTAATTACCGTAATTTCGCCTTTTTTTATTCAATGCCGCTAATATTAAAATGCCAGCATAATTCCCAAAAGTTTTCGCTTTTATATAAAATATCGTAATTGTATATCAATTAATTTTTTCGAAAAATAAGCAATAAAGTAAAAAACGGTATTGCCGTTTATATGCATATAGGGTTATAATAAAACGGCGTCGACGTCGTTTTACGAAACGTCGGTCTCGATTACGAAGAACTTCCTTTAATCGAACGTACGTATCATTAAAATTATAATAATTTTCTTACGGATTTTCTTTTAGGCCGCTATTGCTTCCGGAAATAAAGTTACGCGTTTATTTTTCGGGCTTTTTATTAATACTATCAAAAAAATTACAAAGCGAAAATAATAACTAATAAAATAACGAAAATAACCAGCAGCATTTACGAAATTACGCATTTACGTTATAATTTCGGGCTTAAATTAATCCCGAATAGCAGCAACCTTAATAAAATCGGCTTCGATTCCGTTTTCGGAAATTAAGAATTCCAAAAAATTTTTTTTACGAATAAACATTAAAAACTTAACTGTATTAATAATTATGCCAAAACTTAAAAGCCTTTTAAAAAATAAAATCATTCGTTCGTAAAGTTATTTTCGAATATTTGCCCATACGGCCATATTATCGAACATGCCTAAAATAAATTTTCGAAAAGGCTCGAAAATTTCTTTTATTAATGCTTAAAACGTTATTAAGGCGTTATAAAAACCGAAAGGCATAATTACCCATTTGTATAATCCAAATGGAATTACGAAAGCCGTTTTTTTAATATTTGGTTCGTATATTTTAATTTATTAAAAGCCATTCTTAAAATCGATAAAGCAATACTATCGATAACTTGCCGCGCATTATATCTTATTCATTACATTAAACAAAAAATATGCGTTTTTCTTTTGTTTGGTATTAAATTCGCAATAATCGCAGCAAAACCGCCATATAACGAATAAATTATACTTATTAAGCTTCGTCGTTTAACCGGGAGCTTTTTTCGGGATTAATAATACAAGAAAACCCTAAGGGCTTATATCCTTACGAATTATAGCACCCAAATATGCCTTAACGAAATCCCTTATTGCTTTCATTTAAATTGGGCTATATCTTCGTAGGGAAAATTTAATGGGACGACTGTTTTTTATATCGATATAATGACGCGTTTTTATATTCGCTATAACCTTTTTCGGAACAAAACCGAATACTTCGGAAAATTAATCGAAATAATTATCAAAAAAAGCTTCGATTTCGTTATTTAAGGGTATATTCTTATATTATTTCGGTTTCTGTTATTTTTTAATGGAATAAATAAATTCCGTTATATAATTGACTTTCGGAAAAATTATCGAACGAATTATAAACTTTCCTTTAAATGCATTAAATATTATTATTTCGTTTCTTTTTATGCTGTTACAATATATTCCGAATTTATAAAATACGCTTTTGCCAAATATAAAGTTCCCAAAAAAAGTTCCGTCAAAAACCACTCTTGCTAATACCGTAAACTAAAACGTATTACTTTTTAATATCAAGAAACTTGCAATTATTAAAGCATCCTATTGGATTTTCGGCCCGATATTTCCAATACCTTTTATTATAAAAGATTTCGAAATCCTATACGTTTAGCTTTTAGCTGCTATAACTTCGGTAATATATAAAACAATGCAACCGTAATTTAAAAAAATTACGAATTCATGCCCGTAATTCGTAACAGCTATAAATAAATTATGGTTTTTACCATAACCTTTGCGAAATAACTTATTTTTATTTGGTAATGGTTTTTTGCTATTATGTATTTTTACCGTATACATTTGGCGCTTTTAATTTTTATCTTTTATTTCCATCGATTTAATAAAATCGGCAAATTCTTAATTAAAATCGCAATTAGGATTTTCGAACTTATCCGCCGGACTTTTTTTATTGCCGCTGCCTTTATTGTTATTAATCGTAAAATGAACCTTAATTTATTCCTTACCTTTATTCTTTTAATTTTTTATCGCAAAACGAAATTTAATATATCGAAAGTTATTATTATTATCGTTATATAGCAAGCCCTTAAATATTACCTTTTTTCCGGATAATAATTAAATGGCTTTAAAAAAGCGAAGTTTTTGCTTATAATCCTTTACTTAATAACTTTACTTTTCGTAATTAAAACATTTATTATCTATAGCTTTGGCTATATAGCTTTATTTATCCGCTTTATAAACATTACGGTCCTTATTACAAAAATCGGCAATAATACCGTTTTTATTCGTTATTAAAATTATGGATATAACATCGGTTGGTTCGATTTATGCGATACCGGATTTAACTAAGGTGGCCTCAAAAATCGACAGATCGTAAAATAATATTAACGATCCATAAAGCTTAATTAAAGTCGACGGCGTATTATAAATTTTCTTTTCGACCGCTTGGCGTATAATATATACGGCCCGCTATATAATCTTTTCAATAAATTGGGCATTATTCCATAATCGGAATTAATCATAAACCGTAATTCAAATACTTAACAAATTAATTTATAAAAGATTTACGATAATCTTTTTAACCTAATAACAATCGTAATTCTCCTAATTTATCCGATAAAATGCTTCTTTTATCCGCCGGATATAATTTATTATATTTTCATCCTAATACGGAAAAAATATGGCGAATTAAATAATGGCATTCTTTAAAATATAATGCTTATTAAAAATCTAAAAAACCGCTTTCAAAAAAGTTACCCAATTAAAATTGCAATTATATACGAAAATTTCGACTTATTTAAAATTATCCGAACACTTTAAGGCAACTTATTTAAACCATAGCTTATACGAAACAAAAACCGACATAAGTTTAATCTGGATTTTTCGTAACTTATCGAAAATATTTAAAATTGCCCATACAAAACGGAAATTAACAAAAAAAATAACGCAATTCTTAATTTCGTAATATACAAAATTTTCACCTTAACTTTAAAGGACTGCTTCGGGCCAAATTATTCGGACCCGTTCCTTTTAAATTATACGATGCTTATATTGCTTCGTTAGGAATTATTAAAGATTTAACTTTCCATTAATACGTTTATTATATCCGATAAATATCTTCGTTATATAAAATAAAGAATAAATAGATTCGTCTTTATCGGAATTAATTTCTTTAGCTTTAATAAGGCCCTTGCCTTTACTTATGCCTGCCTCGGTATTCTTAAAAATGCTTTGGATAGGAATATTTTTAAATGAGTTCTATACGTTTCCCGTAACAAAGTTTGCAATTATTTCCAGCAATTCGTTTCGAAAATTGTTAATATTCCCGTTAACGTCGTCCATCTTATTTTCCAAGTAATTTGCGAATTTATTAAGGCAATAATTGGTCGTTTTAAACGTAATCCTTTAAGCCCCTAAATAACCGATTCTAATAAGGCTAATTTGGCCTACTAATGGGGCAACAAAAGAACCGGCAATTGAATTACCGGCTATTTCGTTTTTTAATAATATCGCGAGCTTTGCTTGGTAAATTACGGAAAATAAGGAATAAAATAATGAAATAATAAAGTAATAAAAAAAAAGTTATTATTTCTAATTAAATAATATAAACCTATAAAAATAATTATTTATGCGTATTACAACTAATTCCAATTACCTAATTATTACTAATCCAGCTAAATATTAAGTCCTTAAGGTTTCTGTTGCAATTGTTACTTAAAAGAAAGGAAAAGAAAAAAAGGAAACAAAAGGTTTCCTAACCTATAGCTAAATACAATACAATTACAGAAATGAATTCCTTAGGAATTCACTTCCTATTATCTAATCAGCCGAATGCCTTAGCCTTGGCATTCACTACCTTAGGGATCCACACTGCTATATAGGCAGTTAGGTTAATGATGATGTCGGATCCGAGGTAGGGGACGAAGTATAGGTGGCAGGTTAATTAATCCATACCGGGATTACCCGTATGCTAAAGATAAGTTCCAAAGCCTCCGCTGGAGATATTTGATATTTAATATTGAATACCTATTTCATCAAATCGTACAGGCTGACAGGTAGTTGCGATGTTCGAATGGCTGCACTGTGATTTTATAATGCGCGAGTTAAAGCGGCAGCGGAGTGCCGATGCATCGAGCGGGAATATCCTGCTGTTTTGAGCGATTTCAATGTTATTCCCTCGGTTTCGCTGATAATTGCCTACCTACCGTAAGTACCTGACTGCGTCGTTGTTCACCGGGCATAGCTGCACGTAGTGGTGTCGAGATACATGCTACCTACGAAGCTAATGATGGGGTAATGGTTAGACCAAACTGTACAAACGAGGGATAGCGGACAAATTGAAGTGGGTTGCTCGACGCCCCACACCAATTAGTTGCTTGCCCATTTGACCTTAGCCGTTCTCTCTTCCGATCTGGCACTGGCGACTGGCTGACTTTCTAACTGACTGCCTGCATCTGCATCTGCATCCGCATCCGCATCTCAATGATCCATTCAATTCCCGCCAAAGAAAAAAAGACGTGCTTTTCTTTGCTCTTGTCTCATGCCCGCGGCTGACACTAGCATTGATTGACAAGCCCCTCCGCCGGCCTTCCCAAGCAATTACGAACACCAGCGTAGCTATCGACTAGCTATCGACATGCGCGTCTCCTTCAATGCTACCCCACAGAAGCCGTATACGAGTAACGACGTCGAAGTTTAACCCATCCCGAACTTCCCTTCCCGAGCTTAGATGAGTCCGGAGCCAGACGCATCCGGACTTGGACTCGGACCCGGACACGTTGTCCCGCTGTCCCTTGCACCGTACGTTGACGGACGGTTGTAATGGATATGCAAGACATGAGCGCCGAGGTGACGGCCGCCGACACCGCAGCTGAGGTTGCCACCGATGCTGCCGCTGCTGATCCCGCGAACCGTACCCAAAAGAAATCGAGCCAAACATGTGCCACCTGTCGCGCTAGAAAGGTGCGCTGCGATGGCCGCCGCGACGTATGCCAGAACTGCGAGCGCTTGGGCTTCTCGTGTTCTTTCCAGGACAAGAGCTCCCCGAATCCCGATGCCGACGGCATCACGTCCTTTTCCCTCCCCCGACGGCGGGTGAGGTTGGCCTGCATCAACTGCCATTCCCGGAAAGCTAGATGTAGCGGCGAGGTCCCAAAATGTGCGAGATGCCAGGCGCAGGGCATCGAGTGCGTCTACCGCCCGACTAAAAGGTCCGGCGGCGTAAACGGTACCGGCACCATGGGCAGCGGTAATAACAATGGCACTTCTCAAGGTGGCGGTACCGACTCCGACGAGCACGAGTCTGTCACATCAGAACCACCCGAGAAGAGGGTGATGCTGCGGAGAGACGATTTTGGCTCCCATTATAGTCGTGCACCTTCTGAACCTAATAATGCCAATAACCGCCAGGATCTCACAGGGACAGGGACGCCGGTATCGAGGAGATTCACCATTGAAGGCTTCGCTTTCCCCGACGAGGCCTTGATTCTGAAGGCATTTAATAACTACTTCCGACATGTACACCATGTCCCCGTGCTCTCCTTTATCCACCGCGCTTCACTCATGCAGCGATATCACGCTGGGATGATGGACAAGGCTTTGCTACTAGCTATCGTGGGAATTACTTCCCTCCTTACCGATCTTGGCCCCGGTACGCGCGAGTACGGAAACAAATGCGTTGACGAATGCCAGCACATGATTTTCCAGGATCTCGAGAACCCGTCCACTCTGAAGATACAGGCTCTCGTTTTAGTCATGAAGCACAGGATGCTCTCGCGCAGATTTACAGGCGCATTCATGCTAGCAGCTATAGGAGCACGCTTCGCATATGCTCTCAGACTGAACTATGAGAATCCTAATTTATGTTTCTTAGCCAGGGAGTCTCGACGGAGACTGATGTGGGCCTTTTGTACTATTGACTCTGGCATCAATGGTGGCTATTCCGATTTTACTCTGCTGCCCCCAGAGTCTATGCATGTCCAACTCCCATGTAATGAGCGAAATTTCGAATTCGACCTGCCACAGGTCACCGAATTTCTCCGACCCATTCCTACCAAGCGTTTCCCCGATGACGTTGGATCTTTATTGCTCCACGTCCGACTACTGTGGATGAGGAGCCGCGTTTTGTACTGCACGAAAAATGTCTTATCCATGTCTGACTCGGAGCTGTCCCAGCTTCCCCAGTTGCTTAAAGTACTGGCTGATGAGCTAAGAGACTTCCACGAGTATCTGCCAGCATCTTTCAAGTTCTCAGACAGCAACTTGCAGCTACGTGCCTACTCACCGCGTCTATGCGTCTTCATTATGATCCACGTGTGGTGGCGCCAGTGCCACTGCGACTTATATCGCCTCGTCCTACCCGGAGTCAAGGAAGCCCTACCTCGGTCGACTATAGACCTTTTAGATCCCCAATTCGTGGCTATGTGCACTCGGCAATGTTACGAGCATGCCCTTGGGATGACGGATATATTTAGATCCATTCTTTCCCTCGTCGGCGGTCTCCCTGTCACTGATCTCGATCTCCCCGTTTGCGCCTACCAGTGCGCCCGCGTCCTTTACTGTATTTTCCAATCGCGGGGCATTGAATATCACATTTCATCCGAAGAGATCGTCGAGCGCGCTCAAAGATGCTTAGCGGTAGCCAAGTCGATGAGCCATATTCCTGCCGGTGCCGCCATTGTGAGCGACCTCGAAACCCTCATGGCGCGTGGCTTTGCACCGAGCCATCCGGACAGCCCGAACCTCCACAACCCCAGCTTAGTGTCACGACAGGCTCTGTCCCGGCATAATCCCGTTCATCAAATGCAGATCGTGGATGACACCGAGGTGGCCAACATGCCGATCCCGTCACCCTTGAACCACGCTGGCATCCCCTCGCCGTATGGTAATGGATCTGCCCAGCACACACCCACATCCACAAGCCACACACCGATACTACCGCACAATAACATCAACGCCAACAGCAGGCAGCGCGGCATGTCCATCTCCGCCACTGCGGATCTGGCGGCGCTCGGCGACCCCAGCATGCCGAAGCCGAATCTCCCCCCTGTCGTGCCCCCTGATGGCCTCGACAACAATAACGCTTTCGAAGGCGCGATGGACGGCTTCGATTTCAACTTCGAGTCCTTCGGCAATACAGGCCTAGAAGCAGGACTATGGTTCTCGAACGAGTGGCTGAACAACGATTTTCCACAAATGCCTGTTTGAGGGCGCACCATCGTTCGAGATAATAATCTAACGGGCCGCATGTATTTTTAACACCCATGGAGATCAACATTCCACCGCGCCAGTCGGATCATTGGTCCCGGATGGCGCCCAACTCAATCTTCTACAGCATATACGGCCCTTATGTAGGGTCTTACGGCTATAAGATCACGATTTTATGACAGCAGAACTTGATGTAGCAGCATCATTTTGCTCTGCCATGGTTTCTACACAACTATACCTTCCCATCGTCAGTTGCAGAGCAACTCTGTAGGTCTAATGCTGAGACGAATTATGTCCGTTAAGCCACGCCATGGTGCGAGGAGACGGTTGGTTACTGCTATACATTCGCCAAGAGGCTCGAGGGCAATGTGCAAATAATATTGATCCTAGGTGCTATGGATCACGTGGTTGGTATTATGGGAGGCAGTAGGATGACGATCGGGGGGTCCGGCTACCGAACATATGGGAATGCACATGTCTATCCCGTGTACAACATTCCGCTTCGCGGTACCAGGGGAGGGTTGCAAGGAGTTAAGATCGACACGGAGCTCCGACGCTCAAGAACAACCGCAGGTCGTATCAAGGCGAAGATGTAACTTTATGAGCCATTGAGCAATTTGACAGCTATGAACTAGGATGGGACGGACACTAGGTTATAGCATTACAGCCAAAAAGGTGGGAAGGGGTCATCGCGACGATCCCCCTGAATGTACACTACAAAAGTACCTACTATAGCGGTTATATTAAAAACGAGTACAAATATCGACAGCAAAACAAGTGGCACTGTGGCTAGACTTGTGTCTACAAAGTAAATCCTAGGTCAGAACGAGGATTCCGAATTCGCTTGACATAGATCACAACGCGCCTGGTCATATCGTGTCAGTGGACAGTACTAAACATTACAAGTGCCACTATATCGCAGTTACGAAGGAACACTGGTACTTTGATTATATATGTGTCCCAATTCAAAGGAACATAGTGAAATGGTAAGAAACATTATCTCCCTGCAACGAGATTTCCATCGCCCCCTCCACTCCACTCCACTGACTGCGTCGTTGAGAGGCATCACAGCAACAAAGCGGCCAACCCACCCGCAACAGCAGCCAAGTTGACAGCAGCACCCGCCACCGCCGCCGCGGTCGGGATCATCGACGGCATATCCGTCTCAGAGGCCGTAGGCGTCGGCATCGACATGGTCACGGAGCCGTTCACGGCAGGCGTCTCACCGGGCGCGGCCGAACCGGACGCGCTCGGCGCAGAAGCAGAATCAGAAGACATGGCGGGCATGGGCTCGACGACGTCCTCGTACTCATCGCAGACGGCGCCCTCGGCCAGGGGGCAGTCCTCGGCGATGCAGACGGACTGGAGCTGGGGGCCCTGGGCGGCGACGGCGGCGGCGGGCGGCGCGCACCGGTAGGCGAACAGCTCGGTCAGCGCCGCGCCGACGGCGGCCACGTCGGCGTCGGCCACGCCGAACGAGGCCGCTGCCAGCCCCACCTGCGTAATGAAGTAGCCCACCTCGTACGGGTCCAAGCCCATGAACTTGTGCACCTCGTACATCGACGGCGCAGCGGTGTACGCGTCGAACCCCGCCATGCCCTGCTGAGTGCAGCCTAGGAGGGAGCCGAAGAATTGGTAGAGGTGCGTTAGGAGGAAGCTGTGGGTTGTGTGAGTATATAGGGAAGTTTCGACGGAATCGAGGCGGGCATGGACTTACTACTGCGTGGCCGTCTCGTCGTTGGAGGGCTTGTTCTCCTTCAGCGGCTCAGCGCCGCCGCCGTCGAGAGAGTTCACGGCTACGCCCTCGTCCCCGCCGCGGTTGCTCGAGGCTAGCGAGCCGTCGAAGTACGGCAGGAGGTTGACGTCCGTGTCGTTGTACTTGCCGGGAGCTAGGATGCCAGGCACCGCGATCCCGACATTGGGCGTCGTGTCTGTTTTTTTGTTTTGTTCCGTTAGTCCAAACCAACAAGGAGACGATGTGGCGTGGTAGGTAGGTAGGCGGTTGGCCAAGGTCAGACTTAGATGAGGAGGAGGCTCTCACAGTTTCCAATGACGACGGTGTTCACTATCAACGTCAACAGCGTCAGCTGGTTCTCGGCCGTGTTCTCTTTCAGCAACGCCGTTGTGTAGTAGTCGCATATCGGCTCATCCTCAGGCCGCTGGGCTGTTGCGGGCGAGGTCGCAACCGCAGCCGCGATGAGGGTATGTGAGAAACGCATGATGGGCGATAGGTATGATATCTTCAAGATAGTAGCAGTGGTAAATTTTACGGTTTATGCGCTATAATGGTATAAACCTTGAGTAGAGAAGAGAAGAGAAGACCTGCTGCATGTCGCCATTTTTCATTGGCAAACGAGGGCCCTTTAAGATGAATTCATCTTCCCACCCCTTTTTTCCTCCCCGACAGCATTTGAAAACAACACATGGTTTCCTTCATGGAATTCTGCTTAGTGTCTACTGGGACCAAGAATGCGAGCGTAGCGCGATGCTTCCTAATTTCCTGCTCGTGATTCGCTGAAGAACCGTTCATCTCCCCAATTCGGGCTTGAGGCTTGAGGCAAGACATCTATCCGTGCCTAGAGTCTAAGATCGACGTGACCAAATTCGAGTAACTAGACTCCTTCCAGACGATCAACAACACAGTTACTAGTCAGACTGCATACTACAGATAGTTCAAAATAGCTTATTTTGGACAAAGGGATCTCTTCGAGCCGTCTGAGGTCCCTGGATGCTCCTTGTAATGTTCTCAGCGGGAGGCTGCCGTTCTTATCCGATCTAAGACATCGTCTTATACGACCGAGTGCCGTGCCCAACATGTTTAGATTGGCAATCTAGTATCATGAGCCTGGTCACATTCCTCTTGATGAAGCTAGAAGTTTCGACGTGCCTTATTAGCAAATATCCGGTACGTTCTTATGATAATTCCACTGTGTAGCGATACGACTAATAGACTTTGAAAGGAGCATAGAGTTCTATTCCGGGCAGAATAATCGGTAAAAAATAACAAATAAAGAACCCCCTATCCAAAAAAGGCCGAGAAATAGCGTGGTTCACGTGGTTGCGTTATCCAGGGAATGGCCTCGTCGTCATTCCTTAGCAACATGAGGCGCAGTCAGGAATGGACTTCAAGCTCTCCAAGGGGCCGAATCTGCCAGGAGCCAATCAGCGCAAGCCAGTTCTAAATGAATTGACACGAACTTCACCTTATCCATTATGTCATTAACATGGATCGTCGAGCACTAGAACCTAACCCCGGATTCTTTCGTAGACTACAACTAGCGCCGAAGAATGTTGTTTCCCCTCGCCGGAAACGAGCTGAGCCGGTTCGGGCGTTGCGACATCCGTGAACAGGCACCTTTCCTAGTAGTAATTGCCATCGCCGGATGCTCGATACGCCTCGATTCCGTATTCGAAGCCTAATCAAAGGATATCGGAACGATTGCTACCCTTATACTTCTTAGTAGGCTTACTGGCTGAATTTCCCATCGCCGATGAATCGATGCCGTTTTGCTAAAGGTCTCCTTCCTGGAAAGGCAAAACTAGGCCGGTGCTATCATTCACTTTAGTGTAGGCGCTTCGATGACCTGCCTTGGTATTCCGCTGTTGACATTTTGTCACATTGGAGACTACAAAGGGGCTGTGTAATTACACCAGATGCCAGACGGCCTGGTTCACCACATTCCTCCGGTTACGGGCTACGGTCATTCTGAGCTCATAGAAGACCTAGAATATTCTACGTACCATATCCCAATGGAGCCAAGAACTGAACGGGGATAAAGGTCGAATGCAAGTAGTCGTCAGAGAAGTACGCCACATCGAATGGAACTGAGTAATATAAGTTCGTGCATTCAAGTCGATCCGAGCTCCAACAAACCCCATATCTACTCGTGAGATCCTTCAAACAACTTACTACTATAATGACTACTAATCTGTGAGTGTCCCGTTGGTAATAGCATATTATTTTGTTGATATACTTGGTGCTGCTCGAGTGAAAGGCGACAAACTAGAACACTCTCAATAATATCAACAACATTTTCCACGGCTATCAGTGTGAAGGCCACGTGGAAGCGGTCTAGCTCGTCCCGTGCCGCTTGGAAAACACATAATGTATACAGGGCAAGAGCTGTAGTCTATATCTTGGTTACTGATACCTCATGAGGCATGCGCTTGCTTGGGAAACAATTACTAGGGGTCCTTATGAGACCAGAAATCAGCATCCCGTGTCGACTTTCATCAGTTAATAATAGGTCGTCAACCAGGCTGTCCTTCGTCCTACGTGCACGACAGTTGCATAAGTGCTGCGAGAGGTATAGTTATTGCAAGTAGGGAGTCAGCAGCCTTTGACCGCCAAATAGAAATGGCGGTAGATTTTTGTTGGTATGTATCACATGTACGATGGCAAAGGGATGAGCAAAGATACCATTCCATACCAAATTACCTGCGTCATACGCCATTTTGCTCATGATCTAGTCTTTCCCAAGGAATTTCTAGCCCATGCACTTCTTTCAATTTCTGAATGTTATTACCGTTAAGGACAGCAATCTGGTGGAATTCAGCTTTCAGATTGCTCTATTCCCTGCCATGACTAATGATACGGAAATCTACCTAGGTATATAATCGTAGATAGGGGTTGATGAACGTCCGGGGACCATTGGCCAATTTGGCTTCACTGTCATTTTAGGCTCCACAGGTCAGTAATAACTCGACTCTAGGAAATCGGAAGTTTCATTTTGTTCAAATGATGCTCAGCGTGGCAAAAGACGGCACGGGTTTTGAAAACTTCGAAAATGATCCATCGATTGTATGTAAAACATCATTGCATGAAATAGTATTGTGAACTATCAATCATTCGCAACTCAGGAAACGCAGTACAGTAACTATTCAGTAGGTAACTACGCTATAGACCCGCTGTTCGTCCCACTATGCATGCACTACGGTACTAGTTTAGTTCTGCCAAACGACCCCGCTAAAATATTCTTCAGGGAAAGAGAACCCCGCCAAGATCACACCCACACATGCGAAGACATTTCAAGCAGCCTTAAGTTCCTTAACTCGACCCCACCATCAATATCCCCATATCGAACAATTTGAACCTCTCGACTTCTGATTACCGACGAAAATTGTGTGAGGAATCGTGTTCTGTCCATCGCATACAACCACATATCACAAAAGATGGCGACGACATTAAGCCCCCAAGAGGCAACGCCGCCACCGGCGATTGCCTCTCCTGAAACTACGACCACGACCCCCACCACCACCATCGAACCATCCGCAGCACCGGCACCCACCAGCACCCCCTCCACGAAACCGATACACAGCCTGATCCTCGACGCCGGGCCGCTGATCAAGAATGACCCGCCGGTAAGCACGCTGCTGGCGCAGGCGCACGAGCTGTACACCATCCCCAGCGTGATCGAGTCCGAGATCCGGGACGCGGCCACGCGGGCCCGCGTGGAGACCACCCTCGTCCCCTTCCTGAAACTGCGCGAGCCGCGGCCCGCCAGCGTGCGCTTTGTGCGCGACTTCGCCCGTCGCACCGGCGACCTCGACGTCCTCAGTCGGCCCGACATCGCGCTCCTGGCCCTGGCCTACGAGCTCGAGTGCGAGCGCAACGGCGGCGACTGGCGGCTGCGGAGCACCCCGGGCCAGAAGGGCGTGAACGGCCGCGCACCGGGAAAGGCAGAAGCGGAAGCAGGAGTGGAAGCGGGAGCGGAAGCGGATGAGGGTGCAGAGGTTGATGCTAAGAAAGGGGAGGCAGAGCCAGCAGTGTTGGCAGATTCATCAGAGGAGATTTCTCAGAATGAGGAGAACGCTGCTCCGGCAGCAGACGATTCACCAGAGACGCAAGCACCCGACCAGTCGCAAGAAGAGTCGCAACCTCAGACAGAGCCCGTTGTACAACAGGAAGAAGTGGCACATCAGCTTGAATCTCTAAGCTTGGCAGAGCCAGACTCATCTGCGCAGGACAGTATACACCAAGATGCGACACCGACGACAGAAAAGGCAGGGGAGACAACTACGGGAGGGGATGAAGAGGAGGACGATGACGAAGAAGGCTGGATTACGCCATCGAACCTCAAGCAGCAGCAGGAGAAGGACCGGGCGGCGCAGTCCCCCGCGCAGCCGATCCAGCGGTTCCTGCAGGTCGCCCTCCTCACATCCGACTACGCGATGCAGAACGTGCTTCTGCGGATGAACCTGAACCTGGTGTCGCCGGCGCTGGCGCGCATCACGCGGGTCAAGACGTGGGTGCTGCGCTGCCACGGCTGCTTCCAGGTGACGCGGGACACGTCGAAGCAGTTCTGCCCGCGCTGCGGGCAGCCGACGCTGACGCGGGTCAGCGCGTCGACCGACCAGGCCACGGGCGGCTTCACGCTGCACCTCAAGACCAAGGGCTGGCAGTGGAACAACCGCGGCAACGTCTACAGCGTGCCCAAGCCCGTGCACGGCAGCGCCAGCGGCAAGGCCCACCGCGACGCCGGGCCCCGCGCCGGCGGCCAGGGCGGCTGGGGTCGCGACCTCATCTTCGCCGAGGACCAGAAGGAGTACGTCAACCAGAAGCGCGACGAGCAGCGCAAGGCCGCGTCCGGCCGCGACCCCTGGGACGACGACTACCTGCCGAGCATACTGAGTGGGGATCGCAAGGGGGGCGGGCCGGGCGGCAAGATCAAGGTCGGCGCGGGCCGGAGTGTCAATGCGAGGAAAAGGCGTTAGGTTTAACAAGGGGGTCGGATTTTGCCCCCAATCGACTGTCGATAGATTATGAGATTATGCTAGAAACATTGCACCGCACAGGTTTTACAATGAATTTTGATACCACGATTTGCCTTGATTTTGATGGCTGGCTGGATGCCTGCCAGTTCACTTATGATATAAAAAACACATTTGAACCAGTCCATAACTAGAATTTGTATGTACTTCATGTCCGATAGGTGTCTGATTATCGCAATACTCGGGAAACCACCGTACTTCTTGGACGCCCTGAACGCCTGCCATGTTGGAATCATAAAAACTCCATCTCCGTTTCCTATCTTCGGCCTGACACTTCTTCTTTCCCCGCCTCTACACTGAAAGGGCATACGTAGTCACTGAAACCCCGGAATTTCCGTCGTCTCAGTAGGTTGCATCGTGTCAATACCACCGCCATCGCCGCCGGTCGACGAGTTCGCAGCTGATGGATGGGGTGGGAGTCGTCGGTTCCGTGGATCTGGCATGTCTATCTTGTCCGCCTTACTGCGTCTCGGCGACCTTGTTCTCTATTTCCCCGTTAGTTCAGTTTCACAGACCCACGATGCTCTCTCGTGGGTTACTTTGGGATGGAAAAGGGGGCGGCGAGTGACGAGCGGAGGTAAAAGGACGAAAGGGCGAAACACTCACTCTGCTGCGTCAACAGAAGCCCGAACCGCCGCTTGAGCGTCACGCGCTGCCGCGACCACTTGTCGTCGGGCGAGAACCGCGCTGGGTGCGCCGACTTGGTCACCTCGCCCTGCAGCACCTTCTTGAGCGTGTAGGTGCGCCGGCCGTCGGGGCCCATCGTGTACATGAGATGCATGGCGACTTTGGGGTCTTATCTGATTATTTGCGGTGGTGGAGGTGGTGACCGGAGCGGGATATAGCGTAAGGGATTGGATGTTGTCGTCGTTCTTGCGGTTGTCGATGGGGAATTTGGTGATAATGATAAATAAGGTGAGGTTGGAGCTCTTGATTGGAGCTTCGACTTTCTGTCTCCCGAAATCTTTTTTTCTTCCCCTTGCTTATCGCTTTTGGAGATAACTGTGGGGTCTCGGGGGGCTCTCAGCTGCTGGCAGCTGATGAGTGCTAGTAGTTTATCTTATCCGTGGTGGGGCTGCCTGTATGTTCTTGGGTGGTGACTGGAGTCACGACTGACACTGATACGGATTGTCTTTCCTATCACATGCTCTCGCTTTATGAAGGCTACTACTGGTTATTTCTTCGACTTCAAATACATAGTACCTAGTTATACGTGTTGATACAAAATATACTGTTGTTTATTCTCATTACTGTGCATGTGTGTACGTCATTTACGTGAGAAGGACAAACAATTCTGCATGGCCTCAGACCTTCTACATCACCAAGTCTCCTACTCTACTCAACCTTCAAGGTTTCAAGGCAAACGCCCAACATGGATCACAAACCTCTGCTAAACACTAAACCCAAGTACTCGGGACTGACCAACCCTGCCTGCTTTCTGTCACCGCCGGACTTCATATCGGTTACTTGTATGAAGACCTGACTTCAGAGCTCAGGCTATTTCAATGCAGCGGTCAGAATGGTTACTAACATCATACAACCTCTTGCCTGGAATGTTGACCCAGTGCAGTATCGATGACATGATTTGAATTCAATTGCCAGTGACCACACAAAATATGTTCGTCACTTCTTATGCTGCAACTCTGTTTGACAAAGTCATCCCAAGATTTTGACTCCGTACAACCCCCAGGATTCTGCGGTATGCCACTAGGACTTCTGTTCTTAGGAAACCTACCATCACCTCGGCGTCCGTGTTCACAGGGTTCTAATCAAACCAACTAGGCGAGCATCAAATGGCTCGGTCCTGTGAGTTGACCCTGGTGGGCCATCGAGCTGGCTCAATTTTCACATACAAAGTCCCGTCCTTTGGTCAGGACACATTCACACGGATGCTGATGTCTCCGTAGATCTGGAAATCATTTGACCAACCCTGATGATACACCACTGATGGGACATCTTAGAGGCCGTATGCCCAGCGTTCTGACCTGAGAGAACACTTGAAATTAGGGCTCGTCTTCATGGCACATTTAGACTTTGAACTTTCGCCGCACGAGTCCAGAGCTTGGGGACACCAACGTCGTCTCGGCCGAAATGCAGCTGGGAAGGTTTAGTCACAGTTCTTGGGGCCGAAGACTATTCTATTTCGGTGGCGCGTTAAAAGGCACGTTCCATCTAGATAGAACAGGCGAACTTTCCTTGGGCAAGTCTATGTCAACAACGATCTTCAGCGCACATCACAACTGGTTCATCCCGAAACAACTGGCTCCAGCTCACACTCGGTCCAGAGCATCAGATCACCATGAAGTCCTATATCGCTTTCCTCGCCGTGGTTTTAGGCGTAGTGGAAGCGACCAAACAGATGAACACCCCCGAGCATGCGGCAGCCTTGGTTACTTACAACCCCGAGGCGACCATGGGTAATAATCTGCTCACCTCGCCCATGAACGCGTTGAGCGATCTTATCGAGGTCCGCGCGGATGGCAACAGTACGACAAGTAGAAGTAGGACTGCCAGCAGCAGTGCTAGCAGTAGTAATACAAAAGGCGGCACTAGCACGTCTTCAGCCAAAACACTATCGACTAGCAGTCTATCTTCAAGCTCCAGTGAGGACGAAGAGTCCACACATTTGGATCCTGAGACAACAAAGATCGCAGAAACCAAGACGACAATAAAAATAACGTCAATCAGTCCGACCCCTTCTCCTTCTTCATCTCCTCCGCCTCCCACCATCACGTCATCGCACAAGCAAGAACAGACAGATGCAGAGACAGAGACGGAGACAGAGGCAGAAGCAGAGACGACGACGACGGAGGAAGAAGCAGAGACGACGACGACGACGGAGTCACCCAAGGCGAAGGAGACATCGACGACGACGACGGCGGCGGCGGTAGTGGCGGGGACAGTTGCTGCCAAGACCAAACTCCACGTGGAAGCGGCTGCCGCCGCGGTCGCGACGACCATCCTCTGGTACACGCCGCTGGGCTGGTCCGCCAGCTACCAACACCTGGATCCCACGGCGGGGGGCGGCCCCGACGGCACCGACGGCAGCGCGTCGCCTACCGAGTCCGCCGAGGGCGGCGCCGCGGCATCATCATCGTCAGAAGGCCTCTCGCGATTTGCTTTTGTCATCGCTTTCACGGCCTTGTTGCTCCTGCATAATGACAGGCGGTGATCAAGTTCAGCCTACCTAGCAGAGGATTAGACTATGACGTGGTGGTGAGCTGGGGTGTGTAGGATAGGGGTATAAGCTGGTCGTATAAATGCCTATGGAAGGGATGGTACCGGGCGTATCGTTGTGTTCATGCACATAAAAATTGGGAGAGATGGGGTTTCTGGGCGGCGACTGGGGATTGTAGGTATGTGTCCGGTATGGATGGTACATAAGAAAGGAGCCGGACGTGTTTATTAGGGATAGAGGTGGAAAAGGTGCTATGGAAGAGAGGTATGGGAGAATATCACGCTCATCAAATACCAATGTGCCCGCTGCCGTGACCCCTCGTTGTGCGATACGAGGTACCTATGTCGTATCGGAAGCCTGCCTGCCCGCGTATTCTTGCTTATGGTCCTGTTTATGGTCCTCCTGTCAATCATGAACCATATCGCAACTGTAGCTATTCACCCGCCCTTAGCTCCAAACCATCTCTGGTGAGATAGGAACGCCGTAGAATAAAACGAAGCTGTACTTGTACCTAGGTAAGAAACTAACCCCTGGATTTCGGCATTGAAGCGGGCCAGCTGGTCTGGGGTTAGTCTATGTAGGCGGGTTATCGAAGTGGGTCTGTTGATCTTACCGAGGTTTTGGTTCGCAGCAAAGCCGAGAATGAGAATAGCTGAGCCATGAATCAGCAACTTACAAAGTACTACTATCATATTGTTATTACACCATCTCTATGGTCAAAGCATATGAAGCGTCACGGGCTTTCATCATGACGAGCGCATTGTCTTATACATATTGTTGATACTTAGCGAGTTATAACGTGTTTCTAGATGCATATATATGAACTACAAGTTACTACCTCTTGTTTATGTCTACCTAGTTAACTGGTACTTATTAGATTAAGATCAAGCGTAGCCACCACCACCACCACCACCATACAATAAGCAACCATGGCATCACCCTCATCCCCAATAACTATTGCCGACCAGGTAGGCGTCGAACTGGTGGAATCATCCCCCGGGAAGGAAGAAGGCGAGTTCACGTTCACGTCCACCTCGCTGCCAATCCGCATGGGCAACCGCCTCCCCATCGCCTACGGCGGCTGCGCCATCTCGGTCGCCGTGCACGCCGCCGCCCGGGCTGCCGTCCCGGAGGCCACCCACCGCCTGTACTCGGTTGTCGGCCACTTCCTCGGCCCGGCCACCACCGATCAGCCCTTCCGGTGCTCCGTCACCCGCACCCGCGACACGCGGTCCTTCGCCACGCGCCGCGTGCGCGTCTCCCAGCTGCAGCCCCAGCGGCGGAAGGATGTGGCTGGTGGTAGTGGCGGTGATGGTGAACCGAAGCTGCAAGAGCGCGTCTGCCTCGAGCTGATCGCCGACTTCCACGTCGTCGAGGACGCCCTGATGACGTTCTCGGCGGCGCCGAGCCGGCCTTACGCCGCGCCGCCTACCACTACCACCACCACTCAGTCGTCCCCGGCAGCCACGTGTCCCACCCGGCAAGAGCTAGAGGCGGAGCTGACGCGCGCGGGGCACCTCAGCGACGCCGCGCGGGAGACGCCGCGCGAGTTCGCCACCATGTTCGACGGCCACGACCGCTACTTCGAGATGCGGTTCTGCCGCGAGGGCATGTCGGGCCAGAACCTGGGGTGGGCGCGCCACGTGCCCACGGACCAGGACGCGCTGCCGCTGACGGCGCGGTCGTCGGCCGAGTGGTACCGGGCGCGGCCTGCCGCCACCACCCTTCCCGATACCAGTAGCAGGAACAATAGTAGTAGCGGTGCTGGCGAGGAACAGGAACAGAGGCAGGGCAGGGCGCTCCGGACGCACGGCGAGCACTGCGCGGCGCTCGCGTTCCTGATGGACGGCGGGCTGGCCTTCCTCCCGCTCGTGCACGGCCACCGCGGCTTCGCGGACGCCGGGGCCGCGTCGTCGCTGGACTTCGCGCTGCGCATCCTGACGCCCGACGTCGACATGCGCCGCTGGCACGTCCGGGACCGCGTCGCGCACGCGGCGGGCGCGGGCCGCTCGTATGGCGAGGGCCGCCTGTTCGACGAGGGGGGCCGGCTGGTGGCGAGCATGACGCAGCAGGGCATCTTGAGACCGGCGCCGGCGCCGGCGCCGGATAAGAATAAGGGGGGGAGGGGGGAGGAGAAGGCTGTGCTGTAAGAGTAAGATGGTTGGGCTGGTTTCATTGTTCATACGGTGTGAGAACGTGGTATAGATTATAGATACGTAATACTGTAACGCTCGGTTTTGCAATCTTCCTGTGTATTCGGTCTTCTCTTTGGCATGATCAAGTATGATCGAGCGATCCATAGCCGCTTAGAAGGCGTATACATACACTTCATGTTCATGATAGAGGCGGGGCTTTCATCCAAGCCGTATATTCTTACCGCGTTGTTTCAAAACGTATATCTCAGCGCCTTACCTAGTTTAAATCAAACTCCTGCTTTCGATATCGCGTAAATGGGAGACGTATGACAAGCTCGTAATGTTACCAGAAGTCTAAACGTTTCGCCACGTGCACTGGTAACTGCGTAATGTGGAAACAACAGCTCGCTTCATAATTACTGTTTCCCTCGTCACTTGAAGCATCGATCATCGTAATCTACTCTTGAGAATCGATCTTCTTTATATGATAATCTTCTCCATATATATACAGTCTGATCGTACTAGTGGTTGGATATATGCTTCTGCGACCTTTTTTCACAATTACTCATGTAGGTCTACTTATTAGGTATACGAGACTTCAACGTAGTCTGTGTGTACGCTGGTATTTAGCAACTAAGCCTCACCCTTTGATCTCATGCAACTGACAATATTCACACGATATAAGCTCTCATGTTCATGATGTTCTCAAAATATGTAACCTTAGTGGAGGAAACACCAGAACCTACACCCAGAGTGAGACCACTGCTAGGAACATGGCTGCAGTTTGCCGTTGTTGCGAAACTGAGCACTACATCACTTGAAACAGAACAGAACCAGGTTGCAGTTGTAACGCGGGTTTTTGGTGTAGACGTTGATATCCAATTTCTTTCGACGGTCTCCTACCATGAAAGCAGCAACAGGGCTTGTGCACTCGGCATATTAGCCATTGAATTTATAGCTAATCTAAGACGAGGACGTGACGGCCCCGCTTATTATATTCCCATTTGACGCGTATACTCCTGAGACTTGAATACCACCGGCATAGGTTATACTGAGACATCAGTTGTTATAGTACAGTCTAGAAGCATCCCGAGGCTTTGGGACAGTAAATAGCATATCACCTCTCCGCCATTGCACGCAGGGATGTACCCAGTGGGACAAGTTATCCTTGCAGTATCCATTCAAAGTACCACATATATTAAAGAATTAACCTCCTATGATGCTACCTCTTCTCACGAAGACTGTTTGGGTAACGGAAGGAGGCCCAAAATCTCCGGAACTCGGCTCCGAGCGGGAGTTGTGCAGTGTTGATCATCAAGCTCCTGCAGGAGCAGCTTTTCATGCGTGGCACGAAAAGGGGGTTGGCATACATAGTAGTAAGAATTCGGAACAATCCACTTACTATAGTGCGGCTCAGTTATATACCAATGGCGTAGGCTTCCATGCAGTCTCTCTTGGCACTTCCGCAGCGCCCAATGAAAGGTGCTCATAACTTCGAAGATAGTCCCATTGAAAGAAAAGCTTGATTCCGTAGGGACCCCGGAAAGTCGGTGAATCCGATACAACGAGCGGATATCGGTGGATTGTGAAGGCTGGGAATTCGATGAATGATGATGGTGACGCTGCTGCTATAATACTGCACGACGCCTTGCGAACTCGATGTTACTAGTCAGGTGTTGAGTTAGTATGGTCCAGACTCGTTCTTCTTGTTTACACAGTATATATTTGACCTTGTCGTCATAGATATATTTTCAGTTGTCGGCTAATTGCTAGCTCCCACCTCGGAACGCTAGATTCTGACAACCTTCCAGTGCATAAGGATCTCCACGCCGAGCCTATAGACCTCCCATCGATTTATCCTACCTCCAAAGTTAAGCCAATCATGGATGAAAGACCTCACCCGCATCTGGATCAAACCAAAGCCATATGGAAAAGTCTGGAACGCTACCGACAACATGGCAAGCTTGTCATCGACGGCAACTCTCTCGACATCGCTGGTGTTGTGGCTGTCTCAAGGTTCGTACTTAACCAACTACCAAGTCCATGTCTCGAACTTGTTTAACATGTGTTCGTGATCACACATAGACATGGATGCAAACCAAGCATAAGCAAAAGCCCAGAGGTCGTCAATGCGGTCAATGATAGTGTTGAGACTCTCACCAAGTAAATTCCTGTGAATTGAAATTTGTGCACACCCCACTTGGCGGGTCGCGACGCGTTTAAATCCATCGCGCTTCCAACCACCCTATTATTTCAAACTTCAACAAAACAACAACATGACG
>JAKJXP020000161.1:0-66723 GCA_022225965.2 Diatrype stigma | reverse complement strand
CCCCCACCCCCCCCCCCCCCCCCCCCCCCTTTCTGCTATAAAGCCAAGGCTTAACTACCTAGCGCTGTTGGCTAAACATATCGTCATATCTAGTGGGGCAAAGCTGCTAGTGCCTTTGAATCCAGTGATGAAGCTATCACAGTCCGTTTCGATGACGGGTCCTTGTGCGTTGGAAACCTTCTCGTAGCGTGCGACGGTTCGAACTCGAGAATCCGCCGGGCATTGTTCCCCCAACAGCCCAGCTACCGGATCCCGGTTGGGGTCCTCGGGGTTAAGGTGGACTACTCCCCAGGCGAAATTGAGGTTATACGGAACCTTGATCCTTTCTTCTTCCAGGGGACTGCGTCCGAGAATGACACGTACCTATATCTAAGTAGTGAGTAACTGGGTAGCATTATATCGGCACTGCTTTCAAGGTGTTAATCTACTACACGTTCCTCCAACGTCCGGTGCTAACACCGTTTGTTGTCTAGTTCTTGATGCACCTGGCAATGAAGCTGAGACTTCAGGAAAGTACTCCTGCCAGATGGTGGTCTCGTGGCCTATCCGCAGCGGGTTCTTCGACGAATCATCGCTCATTGCCATTCCGCCCACAAACCCCGGCAGAATCTGTCTCATCAAGAGATTTGCCGAGACATGGGCCGAGCCCTTCCGGTCTATGGTGGGCGACATCCCTGAGTCGACAGACGTCAAGTCCTTGGAGCTCCATGACTGGCCACCGCCAAAGGGTTCGCGAGGCACGGGCCGCGTGGCATTGGTTGGGGATTCCTTCCATCCTATGGCTATGTGTGAGTCCTCGTTCCTGCCCACTGGATAATCAATCTCTTGATGAGTTTTGAGGTGCTGGTTTCCCGATGGCTGAGACTAGATGATTAGATAGGGGCGAGGGGGCCAACCATGCCATCGTTGACGTTCTCGATCTCGTGGAGCTCGCAATTTCGCATGTGTTCCCACGGGATAGCGGCATGTTGAAGCTGCGGGAAGCTCTAGACAGATATGAAGATGCCATTGGTGCTCGAGCCCGTCCGGCTGTGTTCGCCTCCAGACAAGCCTGCTTAGATGCCCATTCGTGGGCCTCGATCAACGAGAAAAGCCCATTGCTCAGTCGACGGATCATGAGGCTTGCTTTTGCGGAAGATGATCAATAATGGCCACCGGTTGTATTCATACAACCTATGTGAAGACAAGAACAAATAGTAGACCTTCCATTCGTTTGCAACTTAGCCGCAGCATGTTATAATGTTAGCTGCTTCGTCGTCCTGGCCATGAACAAATTATTTCCTCCGGCTTTGAGCGGCAGGGGTGCGGGGTATCTATATCGAGCCAAAAACGCCGCCGAAGCCACCGATTTTCCTTCCCATTTCCATTCCCAATTCCCGATACGCTGCTCGCTACTAACGCCTTGACCGCCACCGAACCTTATTGTATTATTCACTTGAATTACCAGGACTGTCGCCATCGTTACCGACGGAGTGCCCTTCAGACCTCCTTTGCTTGACCATGAACCAGCCGAGTACCGTGTTCACCCAAACGTCCCGACTAGGGCTCTACTCTCCAGTCTGGGCCGCCGCCTCACCACCATCATCGGCCTTCTCCTTCTTGACGTCTCCGTCCCCGTTGTCGTTGTCGCCGCCATTGGAGCTGCCATAGCGCACATCCGTGAGACCGGGATCGGGGTTCGTCGAGAACGGGATATTATCGCCATCTGTATCAACACCGCCGCCGCCACCAGCAGCAGCTCCTTGTCCATTCTGCACCGCCGCCAATTTGCTCGCTGTCGGCGTTGGTGTTATCGTCGTCTCCTGCTGTGCCGTCTGCGTCCTAAGGTAGACCCAGCGGGCGACGAGGAAGGCGGAGATGGCCCAGAGCCAGACGAGCGCGGCGGCGGCCGAGGCCACGAGGAGGGCCGGGACCAGGAAGACGAAGAGGGCGACGCCAGTCCAGAACAGCGCGAAGAGAAGGGCGCCGGCGAGGGCGGCGCCGGCGGCCGATACGGTGAAGGTCGCGAAGCAGAGTATCGGCAGGGTCGCGAAGAAGAGTTGCGTCGCGATTAGGGACTGCGATAAACGTCGATTTGTTAGCTTAGCACTCAAGTAGGCTAATTCCGTCTGGGAATCTAATGCTATTTCATCGCTGCGGTTGCAGTTACACGGACGTACAAAGAGGATGGGCCTCTCCTGCGCGAAGACGCCGACGCCGTCGTAGGCCTTCTGTCGCGTCTCCGGGGGCACGGCGCGGTCGACCTGGCGCTGCCCGAATGAGAAGACGTCCTGCGCGGTTGACTTCGCCCTTGTGGCTGTGTTGTTGAGCCCCATGGCGAGCCGTCGCCGTCACTTAGGTAGGCACTGGACGTTACAGTATGCTTGGGTGAGCGGGCACGTGTACAGTATGCTGTGATTTGCGAACAGATCAATGTGTCTAGCTGGGGTTTAACTTCACGGGAGAAGTCAGGGGGTAATATGTGGGCGGATGAGAGTGAGCCGATACAAGTCTACCTAACTACTTGCGACTTATATGACGATTGAATAATCACGCGGTAGAGCGCGATTCAGACGATGAAGGTCAAGTTTCAATTGCATACCTATTATGTGTGTACATGTAGTAAATGTAAGTGTGGAAGTACGCAATACGGATGTAAGTATAATGCATGTAGAAAACATCCCCTCGTGCTAGGGGAGCTTGAGGAGCTTGGGGTGTCATTGATCGCTATCAGCCCTATAAGCGCGGGTACTACGTCATCTACTAATCTACGACGCGTCCACGTAATCGCGGTTCCTCCAAGCCATTTTCATGCACCTAATTTCATGTTAAAACCTGCGCAATAATACCAACCCTCCAACATAGGCAAAGTTCAACCAGTCAAGTAAATACATGAGAATGAGGACCTGACGATAGTTGAAGCCCGCCCAGGCAGCCTTCAATACCAAACCCTCGAAGTCGATAACCAATCGTGCACTAACACATACTTCCTAACTAGCACTTCCCCGTACTTGGGATGCAAGCTGGCAAGAGCGCCAGGCTGCATTGCCAGCTCAAGTCCCAATCCAATCATGGCAAATATATACAGAACGCCAGCTGCTTTTCCGAGCCCAGAAATGTAAGCATTGTTTCAAAGGTAAAGTGCCTACCGACTTTTGGCCACTACCTTGATATCCCAATGGGGACCGCACTCCACGATACAGGCTTCAGTGAAGGCTGCCAAAACATAGATATGGGAGTATATATCAGAGCCATGGTCATGTGAAGATCATGTACCACCGGCATCGAAGCCTTCGGTTCATATTTGCGCCAATAGATCACCAGCGACATTTACGAGCTTGACGCTGGTTTGACTATTCGTCAATGTGGCCTCAGTAACCACGCCTGCATCGTCCCAGCTGAAATCTACGGAGCCTCCCCCACGGATCCGCAACCCCTTGACACTTCCCCCTTTCCAGCGCTCGGGGATAGCGGGACCGAGCACGACCGTCCTAGTAGGACTCGCTTTCGCTTCCGCATACGACAGAGGCAGATCTACGACCAGCATGCTCAAGATCGCGCCCGCCAGACCAAAGTTCGCATCGATCTGAAACGGCTCGTTCTCGGCTGAGTACATGCTGAAGCCGTTGCCGGCAAAGTTGACGTCGATGGCATACCGGAGCAGCTCGTAGGCCTTCTCGGCATTGTTCAGCCGCGCCCAGCACGCGGCGCGCCACACCTTGGCCCACCCGGCATTGGCGTCCGCGGCGTTCCCGTTGCCGCGGGCGACGAGGGTCGCCTCGACGGCGGACTTGACGGTGGCGTTCGCGTAGCCCTTCTGGAACGACGAGACGGAGTATCCGGGGTACCATCCCGTCAGGTGCGAGAGGTGGCGGTGCGTGTTCTCCACGTCGTACCCGTACGAGTCCGGGAGCTTCCACTCCTTGATGCCGCCCCAGTCCGTGAGATGGAGGCCCTTGTCCAGCCGACTGAGGCTCAGCTTGACCGCATCGAGGAAGTCGGCATCTGCCTCCGACACAACCGGCGCGCTCGATAAGACGGCTTCGAAGACGTGGTGGATCTCTTGCTGGTAATGTGCGCACCCAAAGGTCGTCGGTCCGTGCTCTGGGCTGTTGCACGGATTTACAACCAGGGAACCATCGTTGGTGAAGGCATCCTCCTGCAGTTGCGAAAGCCAGAACTCGGCGACCCCTTTTATTAGAGGATAGCCTTGGTTCTTGAGCCAGGTGGCGTTCTGGGTATAGTCGAAGTTGTTCCAAACATGCTGCATCATCCATGCAGGAGCCGCAGGATCTTGGACACATTAGCCAAAGCTGAGTGGGTGTATTGTGCGTCAGAGGCACAGTGGTGTTGGGGCTGAATATACTCACAATTTGCCCAGCTCGGATCGGACTCCATGGCAGTGTGCCCGAATATATTCATTTCGTCATGCACAACCCAGCCGCTGGCATTGTAGAGCAACCTAGCGGTCTCGGACCCTCGGGGCACCCAATTGAGTTCCATGTAGTTCCAGAGAGCGTCATGCGTCCTGCTGAGCCCGGTCTGGTCCGTAGCCCAGTAGTTCATCTGTATGTTGATGTTCGCGTGGTAATCGCCACTCCAGGCCGGATACAGGCTCTCAGCCCAGCGGCCCTGAAGGTTTGCAGGGAGGGAATTCTCGCGAGACGAAGAGATGATCAAATGGCGGGAGTAGTCGAAAAGCAGCGCTTCTAAGTATGGGTTCCCAGAGCCCTCTGAGGAGTAACCTGCTATCAGGGCCGAAGTCTCGGTCACTGCAGAGCCTTCGGGATCTGGAAGATTGAGCTCGAAACTCGCTTCTAGGCCACTGTAATCATCGATATGGCCCTTTAAGAGGTCTTCATAGGACTTCGACGTCGCAGCGGCAGTGATCTTCTCAATCGCCGGGCCGGGATCGACTCCCCTGAACGAGTAACCATGTTCCGCGTTCCCTTTGGTTTGATCAAAATCTGTACCTGCGCCAACGGCAATGAACAGCGACTTCTGGCCTCGGGCGGTGTCAATGGTTAAGACTCCATCGCTTGAGCAAAACGTCGAGTTGGAGATATTCGAGTTGGCGCCAGATTGTATCTGGGCAACGGCATCAAATTTCATCCCAAGGGGCGGACCAGCCTGCGTATACCCAGCCAGACGTACATGGTTATATCCACATGTGACGTTCAACAATTCTTGTTCCACGAGATGATTTTCAAGTTGGATCTTGATGGGTGGCAAGTCGGTGTTGGCTGAGATGGTATAAACACAAACCTGGTCCGGGTAAGAGCAAAAGAAAGTGTTGACAAAACTCTCATTGCCCGAATGAAATGTTGTCGTATGCACGCCAGTTTTCAAATCTAGTGTTCTCCTATAGTTGCTGTAATTTGTAATTCCGTCTAAAGTAACACTGAGGTTACCCAGAGCTCTATAGGAACCATAGTTGCCATCCGGGCCTGACAACGCAGATACGTCTAGTCATGTGTTAGATATTTTCGATCAACAGACTCCGAGCATTCTTACCTCCTGTCCCGTTCTCAAAGATAGTTCTTCGCACCGCAGATAATGCCGAGTATTTCTGAGTCTCAGGATTGCCCCCTGTATAATTCTACATTGTCAACATGCACCGCACTGGGTAGTGCAATTCCCCTCACTTACTGCAGCTTCAAAAGGGCCACCAGACCACAAGGAGTCTATATTCAGGACAGCTTTCTCCGAACCAGGTGCACCAAACGGGATAGCTTAAGAGGAGGTAACAGTCAGACGGGCAGTAACACAACAGCGCGAGGGGCTTCCTACCTCCGAGTCGCCCATTTCCCACTGGATAGCCCGTCTTCATAATCCAGTCATCGCTATCCTGGGGACCAAATACGGCTGGACGGGATGACCAGAGTAATCTGGCCTGGGCCACTGAAGCCACAATACCGCTGAACAGGAAACAAGCACACAACGAAAGCATAGTGGGCATTCCCTGGAGGAAGAGAAACTATAGCCCAGCTATGAACTTCTACATTTCATGTATAGCAAGACTGTTCCATGTTATGGTAACAGATCCTCGGGGCAAGCTAGCTACTTGCTCAGATATACTAGACTGATTCAGGGGTGCATCAATTTTCCCACCATACAGGTCGCATAGGAATGCGGGGTTCGATCAAAAGGGGTGCCCAACGGCTTTCTAGTCCGGATCCATGATTGACTCCAACAAGCAATCATCGGGAAGTTATACCCCAGCCCTATGTAGGCTTTTCCGTTCTTGAAGGTTCCACAATTACCTAGAGTCAATTCTCATTTAACGACGACCATGCTGTAAACTCAGACGTATCAGGGGCCCACGGGGGTGACCACGGCATTTTTACAGGTTGCGCATTCATATTAAATTTGGATTCATTATCGTAATGTAAAAAAGAGAACCTAAATACAACCATTCACATCATGGAATATACATGTATCGTAAACCAATTCATCATCCTCATGACGCCTTTGCTGCTGGCGCCTGACCGTTGAAAGCCAGGAGGTTCGCAGATCCCTTGGGGTCCTTGACCACGTTCTTGAGGCCCAACTCGTGGAGCTTCTTGACAACCTGGTCGGGATGCGTAAGGCCGTACAGAGACTTCAGGTACACGATCAGACCGGCAACGTGAGGCGTGGCCTGGCTGGTGCCGGACTTGTATTCGAAGGCGGTGTCGCTCAGGTAGCCGGCCGAGAGGATCTGGTTTCCGGGGGCGAAGATGTCGACGGTCTTGCCCCAGTTCGAGAAACTGGCACGGGTGTTGTTGACAGCGATGGCACCGACGGTAATCGCGTAGGGGGAGCGACCCGGCGAGCCAGCCAAGGCATTCTGATCGTCGTTACCGGCAGCGGCCACGACCAGGATACCCTCTTCGCGAAGAGCCTTGACCATGTCGTCCTCAGCCTGGACCGGCTCTTGACTGCCAAGAGACATGTTGATGACGCTGGTCGTGGTGCGGTTGTGCTTCTTGGCATCATCGTAGACCCACTGCATTCCTCTCAGGATATCCTCGCTCTCGCCTTCGCCGTCCTTGTCGAGGACCTTGACGCCGATGATCTTGGTTTTCTTGGCAACACCAAAGGTGCGGCCGGCAATCGTTCCGGCCACGTGAGTTCCATGACCGTTCAGGTCCTGGTCAGTCTCATTTGCCACAAAGCTCTTGCCCATGACTGCCCGACCCTCGAACTCATGGTGTGACGTTCGAACTCCTGCATTACACGTCCCATATTAGCCAAAGCTCGGTTTACCAAGAGGAGAAGAGGGGAAGAACTTACCGCTGTCAAGAACGTATGCATAAGTGCCCGCGCCGGCGGCGCTGTCATAGAAGTAAGTCTCCATAGGCGCCTCTGAATCCTCGAGCGAGATGGCTCCAAGGCCCCAAGGAGCGAGGGGCTGAACTATCTTTTCCCAGGTGTGGAACTTCTTGGAGGTCTCAACCGAGGCCACGGCACCGTGGCTCCGAATCTCCTCGACGGTGGCGTGGTCGAACCGGGCGGAGTAGCTCTTGTAGTCGCTAACGCTGAAGCTATGCCGGACGCCCTCGTCCCAGGTGTGGTGGGACTTGCCTCTCCGGGCGAGGCTTCGGGAGTGCACGTCGCGCGTGTACTGCATGTGCTCGTCATAGTCGCTGTCGCTCAAGCCGCGCTTCAGCGTCACGATATACTTGCCGACGGAGCTCGTGTCGGCGAACGGCGCGGCGGCGATAGCCGGGATGAGAGTGGTGACGAGCACCGCAAGTTTCTTGAATGCAACCATGATGAATTCGAAAAAGCTGATCGAATATTTGAGAAGTCCACGAGGTATCTGAGAAGGGAGCTAGGGAAGCTTGAGGCTGATGGCGACCTGGAGTTGAACTGTAGGTCCTGGAAGATCTCGGTGATGGGGATGGAAAGCAACGAGAACCTTTGACCTGCTGCAGCGAGAGCAATACTTATATTCGTGATATCCAGGCAAGAAGCCCATCGTCAACAAGGGGAGACACAGCACCACCTCCTTCACCCATGTTGCGGCGAAGCTACTCTCACACAGCGCCTCATGATCGCTTGTAGGCTATCCGCTTGAAGGGCTGATCTTGGGTCAGGAAACAGTGATAGGCAGCACAGCCAATCTGCCTCTCCGCCTGGATCTCGGTATCTATTGCTTGTAAGTCCGCGTTAGCTTCAAATGCTCTCTCTCCGCTGACGATGATTTGTAACTTGGTGGAAGCCGGGTCTTGGCCGCCGTCTCCGAACGAGGTCTATTGGTTGATATTAATAGGCACACCCACCTCCGGGCTGAACATATGGGGCGAGGCCCACCGTCGCCCCGCTGGGCTGGCCCCGGCTGAGCGGCCGCTCGAGACTATTTCTGCGCACGAGCCACAACTTTTCCAGGTTTGGTCCTCCTGGCCTCGCAAGGCCATCCCGAATCAGACGGTTTCTGCGGCTCAGTCGTGGGTGGGCCGGGGCCGTGGGTACGGAGCCCGAGACGTGGAGTGCCAGCCAGCCAGCCTTGGTACAGGCACCGCCACGACGAAATCCCACGAGAAGGCATGCATGCGTTGTCTGCTGTTTCCATGTGCGCCCAACTAGCTACCTGCTACGGTACCCAGGGAAGAACCCGCTTTTTCTCCCCTCTCATAGCCAGGTGAATCCCGCGATAGTCTCGTTATAGGACTGAGTCACGCCTGGCCCACCCAATGATTTTCAGCCCCAGCTTGCCAGCACAAACACAGCTCTCCACCCACTTGAGCAGATGTTTCCGTGGCAGCCAGAGTCTGAAAAAAACCATAGGGATCTTAGTGGCCTAAGCGTGACATATGTATGGTTTAATTCGGATTCTGGCTGCGAGGTGAGAACAATAATGCAATGAGTTAGGTCAAGCCCGCAAGTTGCCGGCGGCAACGTTGGCGACTGGATAGGTAAGTCCCATAATTACCTTACGTAAATCAGTCGGCCGCACAGGATTATAGCGGCACAATATATCACCGCCATTTTTCAGCGGTGCAGATCTCTCAGGTTTCCAACCCAGGCAGCTAGGCTAATTAAACTACTATTATGCAAAGTGGGTTTAGAACAAGAAGCGAGCTGAGAAGAATCATTCGAAGGCGTACAGTGCCATGGTTATCCAGTTGGCCGAGCAACATCCTCAGGATGCGATGCAAATGAATAGCTACATAGTCAAGACTTCGTTTTCAGGACAAAGTCCTACCGTGGATGATCTCATGAATCTGTAGGCGTGATGATCCAAATTTAGAATGTAATGGCTAATCCCAACGAGTTGAACTACCAGAATGCCTACCTCAATAACTATCCGTAGGGGTAAACACTGGCCACATGGCAAGGGCTCTTCAGAGAATGTAAGTCTATTCATAGTCCTGCAAGTGGCACAGTATTTCCACGTAGGGATTGGCAAACCAGTAAAGGCCAACCAGAGCAAAGCCATCCATCGGCCTTATAGCCCTATTGGAACGTCGCCCAATAACTTGGGAGCATTGATGCAGCTAAGATCTTCGGCTCTTTATTGGGTAAGTGTCGGCATTTGGGTTATACTAAAGAAGCTTATTCCGATTCAGCTTATCTAACTGTCTGGAGCTTCGGCTTTTGTAGGCAAATCCCGTACAAAGCCGTCCATTTCCCCCTTATTGTGCCTAATGCCGCCTGCTGTAGCCTATAGTTGCTTGTGGCAGCCTGTTGCTGTTCAAAGCGACGATTTTCCTTCCAGAGTATTCCTCATCTGCTGACAGTAAGAAATTCTATGTATAAGTAGAATGTTGCTCGTAGAGTCACGATAGGCCAATTTTTATTACACTATTAAACTAACAAGAAGTGTGTCTGATCGATCCCTCACTGAAACTGCATCGTCTAAGCCTCTTCAAATCAGTAGTATGACAATATTTTCTAGGTTCGTTAGGCATAATTTCAAGAGCCTGAACGTCTGCTACTCCAGCAACCAGAATATCTTGTCTGACTTATATTCAGGGTGTCTAGTTCAAATCATATAATCCAACGCAATATTCACATATTCTCTCTTGATCTCAGTTGGCAAATGTTTAGATTAGACATTTGTGCCGATAACCAATGTTGTGCCATTCAACAGCAGCGGTATTGTCAACAGAAATGTCCTCTCACCTTATGCTTTACTATGTCCGTAGGTATCGGGGTCCTACCAGATGGTGGCACAGCCATTTGATTAAGCTCTTTCATTCAACCAATTACCAACTTGTCACCCATGAAATTTCACATGAAGGTGTGTGTGGCTCAAAAATCTCAGGCATGTTTGTGTATGATATCGAAACTGTCGTATTACTACTTAGGTCTGATACATGTTCTTACCTATAGTAACGCCAGCTTTTAACTTCGTTTCTCGAGGTGTTTCAACTTTCAACATGGTCTTTAGAAAAGAGTTATCCAAAGCGCAACTTGGGCAGTTGTAAGGTAGAAGATCTTTTTCATGAAACATAATATTGTATGTGGCGTCAATCATAGTACAAGAAGTCCGAAAACCGAAATCATCAGCTTCCGGTATTATATAATTTTTACCGGTAGCGTTGTTGTCTCTTGCACCTCATTACCTGAGCCGGATTTATAGCACATAGTAAAACCCCGCACAGAAGTGAGAGACTACCTCTAATCGCATCTTTTCAATGAGAAATGACTTGAATTCACGAGCCGCTACTTCATAGTTGATTCAATCCAATGTTGTTTCTAGCCAACCTGCGTAGCCGTAATGCCTCAGGGCTGTAGGTAGGTAGTTACCTAGTCCGGTAGGTTGGGTATGTAGGAGAGGTAGGTACCTAGGTACCTAGGTAGACGCCTGCATTCAGCTCGGGCCGTCGGATAGCGGAATCAAGATTCCCCGTGGGGTCTCGGGCGGGCACCTGCACCTCCTGCAGCTCCAGCCCAAGCTTGGTCTTGGCGATGGGTATTTCGGTTCGTTCAATTGAAGTGGGCTGAGCTCCAAACCAGAGCTTCCATCATGCCATAGTCACGACGTAGAACCATGCATACGCCCCCTCACCGACCGCAACTATGAAAACAGCACGATCATTACCAACACCCACCCGGGGTCTGCGCGGCCTTACTCGACCCTCCCCGAACCGCCCGTCTCGCTTACCATGCCTGCGTCCACAAGTACATCCACGCCCACAACAGCAATGCCGGACGTTCCTCCGGGGGGCCGCCCAGCCGACTGGCCGCGCCGTGGAGAACCTCAACGTCGAACGCCTGCACAAGGAGGCGTACGGCTACCGTGTGCGGCGGCGAAATTTCCTGCTGTTCGGCCTGACCGTCAGCCTGTCCATCTTCGGCTACTCCACCTACATGCTCGTGGTCGCGATGCGAAAGCCTAAAAAGCTCGATGCAGGCGGCCTGCCGCCCGACAAGCTGGACCCCTTCACGGACGAGGCCGGCACCAAGCGCAAGACGGTCATACACGACGCCGACGGCAGGGAGCTCGTCCCCACGGGCGACAGCACCGTGCCGACGTTCCCGCGGGTGCTGAGCGTCGACCCTTCCTCCTCCTCCTCCTCCCCCGCCTCGGCTTCGACGCTGCCGCAAGCGAGCTACAGGCCGAGCCAGGGCCAGGAGCGCATCAACGGGGTGGAGTACATGCTGGTGGGGCTCGGCACGCGGACGGTCAGCATGTTCGGCATCCGGGTGTACGTGGTGGGGTTCTACGTGGCGACGCAGGACATCGCGGCGATCCAGGCGCGGCTCGTGCGCGAGATCAACCCCATCGCGTCGACGCTGATCCCGTCGGAGAAGGAGGAGCTGCGGCGCGCGCTGCTGGACCCGGCCCGCGGCGAGCAGCTCTGGGCCGACATCCTCGCGTCCGTCCGCCCGCGCTCGCTGTTCCGCATCGTCCCCGTCCGCGACACCAACTTCCACCACCTGCGCGACGGGTTCGTGCGGGCCATCCAGGCCCGGACGTCCTCGCCCTCGCCTCCCAGCGGCGGCAAGGACGAGTTCGGGGACGAGGCGTTCGGCGCCGCCATGCGCGACTTCAAGACCATGTTCAACCGCGGCAACGTCCCCAAGAACGGGGAGCTGCTGCTGTTCCGCGACGGGGCTGGCGAGCTGGTCGTCGCGTACGACGATGGCAAAAAGAAGAAGAAGGGGGAGGAGAGGGAGGAGGAGAAGAAGAGCGACGGCGGCAGCGGTTCGGGGACCATCGGCCGTGTGGCCGACGAGCGGATCTCGCGGCTGCTGTGGCTCAACTACCTCGCCGGCAGCAAGGTGGCGTCCGAGCCGGCGCGGAAGAACATCGTCGAGGGGATCATGGAGTTTGTCGAGAGGCCTATCGGCACGGTTGCAACGCAGGTCTTGTAGAGGTCTGATACATATTGATTGCTTGGTACTTTGACGTTACGCCTTCCGAGAGGAATGATATTCGAGGAAAGGTGGAGAAAACTGGATGTATGGTCGACGAATTTTTGCCATTGTTCCCTGCCCTGCGCGCTACAGTGCATGCAGACTTGTATGATAGCCGACGATTCGATGCATATCACTACCCCTTCCGATCACTTCAGATCCGCCGCTGTCAGACATGTGTACGCATAGGTAGGTAGATGAGATATGCTTCTTACCCAGGGCGAACAAATGGCCTGCACATCCTTCTTAGGGGGCTGCCGAGTCTGGATACTAGATGATGGGCGCCTCATCATCCTGCCCGCCTTGTCTGCCTTGCCTGTCTACCCCCTTTTCTGCCGTATTACTCCGGCTCTTCCGAGATGACTGACAGCCCGCTGAAATCACGCTCCGGCACGACATAACCGGGCACGCTGATGGTGTCCCCCTTTGCGCTATTGCTGTTGCTGTTGCTATTGTTGTTTATGACGATGATGCTGCTGGTGTTACTCCCACTGCGGTCGTCGTTGTCGTTGCCGCTATGACGACGACGACGCCGCCAGTAGAAGGCGCCGAGGGTGGCCAGGAGGGCGGCAATCACTAGTACGGGGACAATGACAGCGGTTATGTGTATATGCATATGCATGTGAGAGGACCAGGACAGCGGGGATTTACTTGGGTCAGTAGGTAAGGTTGGAAACATGGAAACATTCGAGGGAACACTTGTGCCTGTTGAAATTTGCCTGTTCACAGGCCTAGATCGAATGAGAGGACTGGTGTAAAATATCGCTTGCCACGCTCATTCAGAGCAAAGGGGGCGCAGGCCCCTCCTTGATATAGCAATCAGATCAAATAGTTACGGGATTTAGGCTCTCCGCTTCGAAACACATACGCGAAGTTTAATGTATCCTCACTGTCACTGATGCATTGAAACAATGGCCTATGACTCAGGTAGGTAGCTGATTGCTCTAGAATCATCATCTAACATGCTTTCTTCTTTCGTTTCTCTTTCTTTGCATCGATATTTGTACGACAGTGAGTCATGCTGAGCGTTCACTCCGCATTCCATCTACCATCGCACACACCCAGTAGTAGCGTACGCACGCCTCGTCTCCGTCAACCTCGCATTCTTTAATAACAGAATGTAATACGTTTCTCCGACAAAGCGTAGGAGAGGCTATAGGGCTCTGACCCATCCGATCCGTGTAACAAGCCAGCCCCTTTTCGACCTCTCCATCACATCTCACTTCACTTTGCGCAAAACGCACATCGCTTCCCTTTCTACCCAGCGCCCCCACATGATCATATCTTAGGTCGAACCTCGAACTCCTGGCTTCAGAGGGCGCCGGCGCTGGAGAGCAGCTCCTTCAGGTCGGACCGGCCCTGGAGGTCCGAGTTGCCGCCGATGTGCTTGCGGCCGATGAAGACGTTGGGCACAGTGCGCTGGCTGGTGAGCTCCTGCAGCGCGGCCTGGATCTCGGACCCGTCGGGGACCTGGTCCAGCTCCAGCGCATAGTACTTGGCACCGGCGCTGTCGAGCAGGCTCTTGGTGGCCTTGCAGTACGGGCAGTAGGACTTGGAGAAGACCGCTATAATGGGGGAGGTAGGCAGGTCGTGTTAGTTGGTGATCTTGTGTTGTTGGCTGCATTATACTGCAGCGCGCGCTGCGTGCATGCATGTATGATCAAGTATGTGCGAGGTGTTGCGATGAGGGAGAGGGGCACTTGGGCATGGGTGTTGTCGTGGGGTTAAGGAGGGGTAGTGGGAGGGCGCAGTCAAGGGGGAAAGGGAAAGATGAGGGTGACGTACCGACGGCGTTCCCGTCAATGATCTCCTGGGCCTTGGTCTTTGCGGCAGACATGGTTCCTGGTGATGCGGATGTTTGGAAGAGTCGGCGGAAGAAGTACATGAAATGTAGTCCGAGCTGAACTGTGGTGATGCAAACAGGAGAAGGCAAGGTGGGGGGTTGTTGGATATATACTGCTGCTGGATGGGACAATGGGTGGGACAGGTCTAAACTGTATTTGTCAGGCGGGATTCACGAATCGCCGAGGGCAGAAGGTACACTAGGTAGCGTAGCTAAGGCAGGTACATACGGAAGGGTCTAGGTTAAACGCGATTATGAGGTATGTATGGTAGGATCGAATGTACCGTACTGTTGACTGCGTGACTTGCAACGATGGCGATTTCCAAGTGGAGGATAGGCGCTTGGGTAACTACGGCAAAGAAAGACGCAATTGACCCGAGAAATGATTTGAGATCTTATCGGACAGAAGTGGTCAAGCCTCTCCGTCATAGGTAACAGGGGACCGGGACCACAGATTCCCGGAGCTTAGGCGACGGGTTCGCAGAATGACGCAACATTTTTAGTAATTGCTGCGAACTTATGTAATTCGAGGTCGATGGCGTTTCCGACAAGCCTCGTTGCTTGAGGCCATAGATAAAATACTAGGTACATATATAGTAGGCGTACAATGCTTTTGCATTCCAGCTTATTGCTGGGTGCTTATATGACTACCCATGTATGCATTATCTTGCTTCCCTAAGAATGGGTTTTACTCGTTCATCGACTCGAGAGATACGTCGTACAGAGGTAACCTGTCGTATAATCAGATGAAACCAGACATAAGCACATACTAGTGGACTACTGTAGGTATGCATTGGCCTTCCGTAGGTCCAATAGTGCCATGCTCTGTTACATACCGTCATACTTTGCACCGGACATCTAGAGTGCGAGAATGCGAGAATATGAAGTGCCACAATGCTAGGATTTATGTATATAAAGCTAGATGACCAAATGTTGTTGAACTCGTCTGCGTATGAACCTGATGATGAATTGAAGACTTCAGCTGGAAGTACTCGGAAGGAAGGACCTCGAATTATGGGTCTGCAGAAGAATCTGGCCTTGCATTAGGTAAGAATCGTCCTTGGTGAGACAGGGATCAACGGCTGTACGTACGTATTATTCTCAAGATTCCCCAAAGTGGCCTCTGCTTGACGGTCTGACAGTACCCAACAATAGGTACCTACTACACCTAGTCGGCTGATACCCAGCTCTTCTTCACCAATTCAGACCAATTGAACATTTCGACAATGACTGACTGAATGTCACGCGGTTTTCTTTAACGTAACGGCTCGCAGGCAATGACAACTCATCAAGAACATTCATCCCCCAATTGGGCCACTCTGCTGCCTCTGTACAACCAATCGTCATCGACCCTCCAGTCCAACTACCTTATCCAACTACCTATACGCCGCCGGCCTTAATAACTGCAGCTGCTTAGTGACTCTCAAGCTACCTACTAATAAATCTTATACAAACCAGTATTGACACTGGAACTGTATCTTGTTTGCCTGTTCGACACATATTTGCGCAGGATTGCAAACATAGCTCTCATTAGGCAGTCGAGCCGAGGACTCAACAGCCTCCTACAACAGTTGCCTATCGCCTGTCGATTCTGCACTCGAGACCGGCATCGTGCATCACACACCAACACCCGTTGACAGACGTACCTATCTTCTCCGTCGACTCCGCTGGGGTACCTAGGAAAAGGGTACCTAGGACAATCAGTAAAGAAAACATCATTCGATCCGAACAAGGAGGGCTCCAGTTTATTGTTCGTTCATTGATTGGGTGTCCTTTTTCAAGGACAACATAAACCTCGCCAAGGTGGCTTCCAACCAAGCCTTTTTGGCATCATCTGGTGCTTTCCAGAACATCACCGCATACCTGCCACCAGCCTTGCAGACGTACGTCCACAGCGCCGTCGGACAACTCTCCGACGCATTTGTCGGGTCTAACGAGTTTCTCGAGGCCCGCGGTCTTTCCCCTACACTCCTCTACTCCACCTTAGCCTGCGTTGCCCTCGCGGTCCCCTACGGCATGTCTCGATACAGTGGAGGATGGATTTCGACTCGCGATGGCATCTCGCCTTACTCATCGCAGACCGATGATCAGGGCATCCCCCAAGTCACCGACGAAGATTACAGTTATATCACATCCGAGGACCTCGAGCGGTCAACACCCCGAACCTACGAGCCGGATAACAGACACGCCCCGCCTCCTATAGATGACGAAGAGGACGACATACTTATGATTAAGCATGCTAAAGCTTCGTATCCTGTCCTCTTTCCAGCGTACTCCATTGGCGATGGGAAGGTTTACGTCCAGGATGTCCTCGACCGCATTGCCTTGATCATGAAGCTGAGCGATCGCCGCAAGCGCCGCGTTAAGATGCTGTACAAGGGCCGCCACCTGAAGGTGCAAGACAAGCCCATCCGGGATTACGGCGTTAAGAACAATAGCGAGCTTCTCCTCATGATGCCCGAGGGCAAGCTATCCGACGAAGAGGAGGAGGATGGAAGAAGCAGCGGTAGTGACAGCGGTGAAGAAGTCGTTGTTGCGGCAAAGGCTCGCAAGAACAAGAAGACCAAGGGCAAGAAGAAGAGGAGGAAGGAGCAAGCCCCCCAGCGCGAAAGCGCCCCATACCTGCACGTGCCGGACCGGGAGAAAGACAACAGTGCTAGCGGAAGGTCGCCGCCGTCAGATGAAAAGTCAAGGCATCCCTCTAGAATGCCGTCGCCCGCAGTACCGTTAGGCCCCTTGGAGAAGCTGGATGCTATCAGCGAACACTTCGAAACCCAGATGCTGCCGATCTGCAGGGACTTCATTGCTAAGCCCCCCACCGACGCGAAGAAGCGCGAGGACGAGCATCGGAAAATCAGCGAGACGGTGATGCAGCATGTTCTGCTGAAGCTGGATGAGGTGGAAACCGGTGGCGACCCGGAAATCCGGGCACGGAGGAAAGAGTTGGTCACTCGTGTCCAGGGCATCCTCAAGCACGTTGACGAATCCAAGGCACGATTCTGATCTGTACGAGCCGCTCACCGGCTACAGCCTGTTCACGAATGACTCGAGACGGGGTTCTATGCTACTTATATATCGACCGAGTCAGACCCTTCTGGTGTACTATATTTGAAGACAGTCAAAGACATTTTTTCAAAGGCATAGGTACTTACCAATTGATGCTAGTTATCGGGTATCAACAGGTTGGAACTACGGGATTTATTTTCATCTGACCAGAATTCAGTATGGCAAGGCAGGCATGGCAGGCAAGGCATAGCAGATATGGCATGGCAGGGTAGTAGCCTGGCAACCTTTTCAGCTTGTATTGATAAGACACAAGTTTGCCTGCGATGGAATGAAATATGCAAATGCAAACATGATTCTATGAGTACTAGAATCCATAGCATGTATTCATGCTGTAGATTATGATGATGTGTGTATGGTTTGGTACCTAGGTAGGGTCATATGGCGTGAGCAGTTTGGAAGCTGGTATTGACCTTATTGGCCTTGCAGTGCTGGCTACATGATTTTCAGGAGATGTCTACAGTACCTGGCCATTATGATATCAGTGTTATTGGAGCTGCTTGAAAAAGAATGCATCTACGCAGGCAAGGGTAGGGGGTAGGGCAGGCTGCATGAGCTGATGAATCGGGTGTAAGGAATCCATAGCTGGAATGGAACCCTCAGTGACCTCAATTGATGACCTAAGAAAATGAACACCCTGACATGAGATTAGATCAAGTGCACGTGGACCCAGAATTTTCTGTGCTGGGGTAAAGTACCTCTGTACCTGTGGATCAGTGGCGGTAAAGCTCCATGCCGTCATGCGGGTGCATGTGGTACCTACCGCCTGGCAGCTTGGGTAGCCAAGAGTCAGCCGGTGACAAGTGGCGATAAATTTTAGCCCTATCCCGCTTGGCCGCTTGTCGGCTTGCCCTAACACCACCGTCTCTTTCCGACAAGCACACACTTGGCACACAACCTTGGAAGGCACACAACCGACTTCTTTCAATCAATTTTCGCTTGGACTGCTTGTGCCCCACTAACACCAGATCCGGAAAGGCGGCCATTGCCCGATCACATTCTGTGGTTGATAATTCTTAACCTGGGGCATTTTCAGAATATCAACATCAACCCACGCCCAACGACCGACAACCACCAACCACGAAATCCCACCCGTGAGGATTACGACAGTAAGTAAAGCTCTCGGCAAAGCAACGCAAACAACAACTCTTGTTTTGCGTTCTTGTGAGCTTGCTTCCGAACGATCTCCCCTTCCCTTCCTTTCTTTTCGCGAAACCTGCCAACCGCCTGGCTGACGATCCGGAAAGATGTCTTCTTTCGAGCCTGTTGTAAGTACTAACCACTCCGATCCGATTCTTCCCCCCCGTGCCACCTGCACCTGATGGAAGGAGCCCAATTGCGTAAAACACTCGAGAATGGGGAGAATTTGGGACGTCAATTTGCGACTGGAAGAACGGGCGCGGAGATCCTGGCTTCGGGATTAGAATCAATATCGCGCCGGGTGCATTGGATGGACGCATATGGTCACTGTCCAGAAACCTCTCATCAGAAGGCTGACTCAAGTTCTCTCACTTTCTAGATCGTCATCGATGGCAAGGGTCACCTCCTCGGTAGACTCGCCAGTATTGTCGCGAAGCAGCTGCTCAACGGTCAGAAGATCGTTGTCGTCCGCACCGAGGCCCTCAACATCTCCGGCGAGTTCTTCCGCGCTAAGCGTACGTCACCACTGTTCCTTATTCGTCTCCCAGCGACTGTTTCGTTCCGTGGCTTTTAGTTATTGCGTCCTGGATATTGGCGAGGCTGGAATTGGACTGAAGAGCTCATGGCTTGCTGGATGGAGCGAATGAATCGAAACAGATAACAACTAACTTGGACTACAGTCAAGTACCATGCCTACCTGCGCAAGATGACTCGGTACAACCCAACCCGGGGTGGTCCTTTCCATTTCCGTGCCCCCTCAAGAATCTTCTACAAGACCGTCCGTGGAATGATTCCCCACAAGACCGCTCGAGGTGCTGCCGCTCTCGAGAGACTTAAGGTCTTCGAGGGTGTCCCTCCCCCTTACGACAAGAAGAAGAAGGTTGTCGTTCCCCAGGCCCTCCGTGTCCTCAGACTGCAACCCGGCCGCAAGTTCTGCACCGTCGGTCGTCTGAGCCACGAGGTTGGCTGGAAGTACCAGGATGTTGTTGAGAGGTACGTTATATGCATTGGCGAGGTGACGCTCTGACGTGGCTCCTCTCGAAACGCCTATTGTCATCACCTATACAGGATTTCGCATGCTGACTTATTAATCACAGACTGGAGGAGCGACGCAAGGCCAAGGGCGCGGCCTACTACGAGCGCAAGAAGCTGGCGCTGAGACAGCAATCAGAAGCCAAGAAGAGCGCGACTGTGAGCGCCAAGACGGAAGACGCCCTCAAGGCATTCGGCTACTAATTTGGCTGATGCCTGGGCTATCGTTCTTCTGTTTTCAACACAACTTCGCATGATATCAATACATCATCATCAATCAATCGCAACTTGCAACTAGATTCGGCGTGTGGGTTTTATTAAGGGAAACTCGATCAGATCGTATCCGGCTCTTGTCGTGCCGCGCAATTCGAGGAAAGGCAAGGGGCGAAAAGGTCATAGGGTAGGGGATTTGTCATGTCGCCGGCTCTACAGGTCCTGGTTTCGGACCCGGTTCAATCCGTCGTCTAGGTACCCCGAATGAAAAATGAACCAAAATCAAGCAGTAACCTACTGATGTGATGGAGTGCTGCTACGTCTCTTAGTGAATGTGGTTCATCTGGACCGATATGTTCCTGAACTGTGAATAGCAGATTCCTCGTATGACGAATTCCTGAGCTACCCAGGTAGTTGCCATCCTGGTTAGAGCAACCTTTTCCCATCTCTCCGTTGATACAGCATCACTAGCAAGCATCATTTGATACATTTGAAGTCAACGCGGCAGTGTTTCTCACCCCCATGGGATCAATGTTGCCTCGTGTCTTCTAACTTTTAGTACGTGGATCTCATGCTTTCAGACCAAGTAACGAATTGATGATTTATTAGGTTTACTACTAATTATAATAGCTACGGATTTCTATCAACCGTGTATGGCCCAAGTGTTTATAGTCGGATGATGAAATTTAGGCATCTGGAGCGGCACTTCGTCGACCGAGACCGATCGTCAACGCCTATCGAATAAGAATATAGACGAAGCGATCCTTGCGGAAACACCAAGCCTACTCACCCAAAGTGCTCAATCGGATTATTGTCGCTCCCACGGCGCATCATGTAACAACAACGGAGGGAACACCACTTTGAGGCTGCTGTACCTCGCCTCTCTCCGTCTTGTACCGCGTCTCCGTCACTGTTTTCTCGTCCCTATTCTCGGCATCGGCATCGTCATCGGCGTCATCATCATCATCGTCGTCGTAGACACCGTCATCGTCACCATTGTGCGGGGAAAACTCGCATTCACACCGCGGGCACACATGGACGTACCGGACGACGATCTCCGTCGGCTGCGGGTCCGTGTACCAGGGGAGTTCCCAACCGTGGTAGCGCCGGAAGTCGACCGCGTCCCTGTGTAGGTACTTGTCGACGCAGGCGCGTGCGAAGAGCGTGATATGAATACCCCTATTTTTGGTATCAGGTAAGCAGGTCAATCAATTTCTGGTCCCAGAAGAAAAGGGGGTCGGGCCAAAAGGCAAGGGCAAGGATGCGGCAGAACCATGATAATGGGAAATTTTTGCAAGGTACGAGGGAAGGGGGGAAACAGAAGAACTACTGTTCGACTTGTAACCAGTAGTAAAACATGGACTAAGGGGGACGTACTCCTGCACCAGCATGCCCGCCGAGAAGACCCATCCCCGAATCAGGAACTCGCCGGCCCAGAACCTCCGCACCTGGTCCACTATACAGGCGACTGCGACGATGATAGCGACCGTGAAGGTGCCCTCGGCCACCAAGTGGAAGATCGACACCGGCTCGATGTCCCGCTTCAGGCGGAGCCGGACGAGCCGGACTGTGTCCCAGATGCCGAGCAGGAAGCCCTAGAGTGTGGCTCTTTCGTTAGCTGTAAGCGAACCAAAGACAAGTAGAAAAATTGAACTAAAAAAGGGGGCATGATGAGATGGAAGTGAGCCGCTCTGCCGCTAGCTACTTGGAGGTGGCTAGCTAACACCGACCCCACACACTGCTCCGGTGGAGCAACTCCGAAGCCCCCACCCCGACCAGCACGGTAGCAGGCGCACGGATTCACCGAACGGCCCCCTCTCCGTTATCGAATGGTAATCAGAACCAGGGGGTACCGCCATATAATACACATCATAGCATATCACATCATATCATCATATATTATGATTTGTCACTTTGCAATAAAGAGAAAGAAAAAAAGAAAAAAAAAAAAAAAAAAAAAGGTGAGGGATGGCGGGGGGTAAGTTTGAAGAACGTACCAAGCAGATCCCCAGCGTCGTGTCGGCGTACGCGCCGTCAAAAATGGCCAGCACGGCCTCGCCGACGACCATCATGGCGCAGATGGTCAGCGACACCCACCGCAGGACCTTCTTGGCGATGAGCCAGTTGCGCGTCGTCTGGGGGCTCTCGCGGCGGCCGTCGGGCGCCCGCCGCACCGTCTTCTTCTTCTTCTCCTTCTTGTCCTTCTCCCTGCTCCTGCTCTTGATCTTCGGGTCGTTCTTACCACTACTATTACCGTGGGCGTCCCGCTTGCTCTTGCTGCTTTTCGCCGCCGCCTCTAGCACCGCCGCCTTGATGTCCTCCTCTACCTGCGGCGAGAGCCGGATCGTCGCCGGGGCCCCGAGCGGGTGCGCCACCGCTGCTGTCGCTGTGATGGACACCGGCGACCATGTGGAGGGAGATGCTGATGCTGATGCTGTGGCTGTTGGGGAGATGAGGTGGTTGGTCTTATTCCCGCTTCCGCTTCCGCTTCCGCTTGCGCTTCCGCTTCCGTTGCTGGTGGTGGTGACATTCGACGTCCGGGATTGCGATTGCGATTGCGACTGCTGCGGCCATTGCGACAGGCTCGTGGCTGGTGTCTGGTGATGGCTGAAGCCTGCTGGTGCCGCCCCCTGGGGAGGGCCGGAGCTTGCTGGGTGTGCGTGACTACCCGTGGATGTTCCTACTGCTGCTAGTCGCGGCAGCGGTATATGCTGATGCGCCCGCTGTTTCCCAGGGATGACTATGTCGGAGAGATTGGAGCGCTGTTGTAACTCCGCCGACGTGTGCCTAGGCGGCGAGGATGGCGACAACGTGTCCCCCATAGTAAAACTATCCTGGAACCCAACTGCCTACTTCTTGTCTTTCGTTGTCTTGGTATGTTGGTTCATTTGCTCTGCCCCAATTCCGCATGCAGAACCCGAGAAAACCACCCACGTCCCAAGGAATGTGGCCAATCTGAGCAACTGCCTCTGTCGTGTACGTGTGTGCAAAGGCGGGGAGGGGGGCGTGTGGGAGCACAACGGGAGGGAAACGAAGGGCTTGCCAAGGTAATCACTTTAATCCGACGACAGAAGTTCTCCTGTTCTTTCTTTGTGTGGTGGGGGAGAAGGTTAGGACGGACTATTTTCTTGCTTTCCGAGGTTTGCATACACGGTAGTTAGAAGAGATGGACGAACAGCCTGACGAATGAGCAGCTGATGTGGCTGTTTGATGGCTTTCTTTGCCTTTTTTCTGCTACTACTGCTGTTACTGCTACTACAACGTGGTTTTGAGTAGATCGAGCTGAAGAAGAGAGTGGGCTCGAGCATAGCCCAGCGCCCAGCCATCCAAGGAGGAGGAGGCGATGCACCGCCCACGGCTATCAGCAGCGAGATGACGCGGATGCGAGCCTTGGCAATTAGACTTGCAGCTCTCTGATCAAGCTTTATTCTTATTCGTCTAGTACCTGCCCTATGGATTTCGTACCTACATAGTTCAAATGTGAGCGGGAAGTGCCGCCCGACACTTAGCTGCTTCTTGTGAAGTATGTACTTTAGAGTCTAGGTGTAAGCGCTATTGTATGCAAGCGCTGCCGTTGAATAGAGCGAACCCCCGATCCATCTTCTAACCACCACCCCCCTTCTTATTTTCACTAGCTCTGCAACCCCCGTAACTTAAGACATCCATCAAATCATAGCGATTATGACACGAGCGGCGATGATGCAATTTACTTGAAAGGGTTCTCGAAATGGTGCTACCGTGACCGTTTCCCGAACAGCTGAGAATGGAATGGGATTGGTGATTTCCAGGAGAAGCGAACTTCGCGAGTCGTTCCCCGGAATGCGCTCCGTACGGATTTCCGTGTCGATAGGCGGATCCACCCAGGCACGCCAGGCTTTTGGACAGGGGTTGGACAGGGGCGGCGGCGTGTCTTGGCGGCGCCCTTGTAGGGCTAGACCAGACAGGTACGAACGAGTGGGACGTTGCACCACCGTGACAAGATGACTAACGTGCCACCTGCACCAACCACCTGCATCCCGTCTCGGCACTTGGGCCTGACAAGCTGGACTTGTGTCTTAAGCATTACCCATGCGGACAGATATATGGATGGATTCGTACACATAACACTGTTTGCTTTGCCGGCAAGTGCCCCTTTCCTTAAGAACATAAGCCGCAAAAGTATTTCTTCATTAAAACATTCTTACTACTCATATCTTCCCATCCTCGTCACATACTTTGGACCCCGCGATATGGCCCTGAGTGATGGTCATGGATGAGGCAAAGGTGGATGCCGACAAGGGAAGGAGAACTCTACAGCTACGGCTGACTGGGTCAGCCTGAATGTCGTGCGCGGGCTGGTGGCCGACTTACCTGGCGCGCTGAGCTCTCTGCTTGCATTCGTCGTAGCCTCGACTTGATGAGGGGCGGTGTGGCGGGACTTGATGAGGACATGCTGATAGGTATTATGTATTGTGTATATGACCCCGGTAATCGTCGATATGTGGGGACTATGCATGATCTTAGCCTTCGATATCCAGGTTGCGAATCTCCCTTCTCTTCTCGTTGCTGCTGATATATATCGTTGGAGCTGAGATAAAGCTGAGAAAGGGGAAGTCTGACCTTGGATCGTTGTTTCCTTTTCGTATCTGTGTCGCCACTGGCTTTATCCTTGCCGAAGGTCTTCTCACTGCTCGGGCACTCCCCGTCACTGGCTTCCGAATACGTGGGTTACTCTCTCAACAGCTCGCAGCGCGGGAAACAGGACAAGGTCTTGATATAGGCCGGGGAAAAACGAGAGACGACGTCAGCGTTCGATTAACTAGTACCTGCCATTGGAATTCAATACGCTGTTACTGTCTTCGTGCAACGCGTGTTACCTTACACGAAATCTGTAAGCACAGGGTTGGCTGTAACGCCAGTCTCCGCAAAGCATCTAGCCTAATCACATTACACCTTGAGATGGCCACATTCTTTCCTTAAACAAGGTAAAAACCCTTAGCGGGTTTTACTGCGCAGATAGGGAGGGGAGACTCGTCCCTTTACTTTTTCTAGTCCTTACTTTTTCTGTAAGCCATCGTTCTCTTCATGAGCATATTCTTCAGGTCAGTACTGTGACTACTTTATTCATGCCCGACAAGTGAGAGATGGGAAAGCGCAAACGCCAAACGGACGGTTCTCCCGAACTTGCTTTGCCCTCCTGTGAAGGACCGAAATTGCTCCCATTCAAGCATCGAAAGTCTCCAATCCAACGGGGTTCGCGGCTTGATAAGCATCGAAGTAATGCTTCAGCCGCCGACGGGTATGTCTTCCAAGTGAGAATTGAGTCCAAACAGTATGCTCTGAAAGTTGTAAGTAGCAGCCTCAAACATTACGGGTCCCTTTTAGTTGATCTTGGATCCCACAGTTCAAATTCCACCACCCAGAAGCTGAAAGGTCCTTCCGAAGCACATATCTCGGCAGCACTTGCGCCATTGATAAGGACATCTTCTACACGGATCCTTTCTATGCTGAACGTCGGGCCTATGGAAGAATCCAAGAAGCTAGAGACGAGGGTCGAATTGGACCACGTGAGCAAATTGCAGTGAAATGCCATGGGTACATATTCTTGGAGGATCAAGACAGGTTATACCTCGAAGAGAAGGAGCACCTTGACTTCTGCACTGATATTATTGATACCAGTCTGCGCGAGGTACTAGGGAATGACGTCCGGATTCGAGCCATTGTGAAGGACCTTGAAACAGACCGCACCCAGATCAATTCGAAAACCGTTCGTCGCACACTTGAGAGAGTGAAACGGCTGAACGATCTCAAGATATATAACACCGATATTCGAGCGGACAATTTCGTCAACTGTCGGCTTGTGGACTTTGGCAGAGCTTGGACTGAGCCCTACGACGTACTCGAGTTTATGGATACGAAGTATCCGAAGGAGGCTTATACGTGGAGGATGAAGGATTTTCTCAATTTCAAGGAGATGATCGAGGATGAAGAGATCAAGACCACCTTGAAAGTCTTTGTTTTTTCGAGGCGTCAGTTGCGCTCCCGCGGCAAACCACAAGAGCCCCATTCAGAATCCTCAAAGCACCGAAGGAAAAGAAACAAATAGTGGGTATGTCTTGTATGTTCTACGGTACTTTAACGTTGCGATTACTCTGCAATATGTACTATCCTCAGCTTTCGGTTATCTTGGAATTACCCTTGACCCATCAGTACACCACCTTAACAACACCAACACTGTCAATCTTACAGAACAAATGCTAAACCGTGTCATGGCGAATACTATAAAGTAAGCAAAAAAGAAAAAAGAAAAACGTACAACACCAAGGATTCGCTGGTCGTCACCGACCCAACTACTGATTTGGCCCTACCCAGTTTGTCTAGGGGAGAGCGGACGGGATCCCGAATTTTCTAGATGGTATGGTCGTACGTGAAAGAACTGCATTGTATAATGCCTTAAGAATACATCGTGAAAAGGTTATGAGGCGGCGTTACCACGGGAGGGGAGGGAGGGGGGCGGGGCGGCGAACATTCCCTGAAATCAGGGGGAAGAAAAGCATGAGTGAGACGAAGTGGTCGACTCCCCAGGAACGATTTCACAAGTTTTCGAATATTACTTTTCGGGCATGGAGTGTGTATCGTCTATATGAGCCCCCTTATGATTATCCTTATCCTGAACCCCCTATACAGACTGCCAGCAATGGTGTGGGTTTAGTAGACCTTCGACAATATGCAACGCTGATATCCATCATTGTCTACTTCAGCGTCTTCGGAGGAACCCTGAACCCCACCGAATACCAAAATCGAGAAACAGATCATATGCATTGGTATCGGGATGCTTCTTGCCCCCTACTCTTTTAGTGGTTCACTGTTGTATAGCTCTGGAACTTAGAGCGTCTTCGTCGCAATGGGCTTCCAATCTGCAATAGGCTTATCCGTAGGTACCAACCAGACGACACCACCTTCCCAGCCACCAAAGCCTTCTTCCGAAGCACTTGATTCGGATCCTCCGAGCGATATCTTTTTCGATTTGACCAAGTCTGTAATCTCCTGCAACTTGTCCTCCTCGATCAAAGTATCCCCACTAGTTAAGCCGGGTTAGTGGTGAGACGAGACGCGACTAAGCCGCTAGGTTTGTAACACAGATAAATTCGCCGCGGATCTGCTCAAGCGCAAGGGAAAGGAACTCACTAAATCAAGCTGACATGCGGGCCGAAAGCGGCCTTCCACTCGTGCAGCCACTGCTCCGTCTTGCTGCCGCTGCCAGCGCTCTCCTCGCCGTTGACCCCGCGGGCCCGCGCCAGGCCGGCGATGCCCCGCACCCCGTCGAAGGCGACCTTGAGGTAGCAGCGCCGGAAGAACACGTCCTCGGTGCGCACGGCCTCGAACCGGACCCGCACGTCGCCGGCCGCCGGCCAGGGGATGGCGTCCAGCCATGCCTGGGGCTGGTCGCCGTATAGGGCCGGGGGTATGTTGGACGTCAGCGTCATGTGCGGGGCGAAGGGCGGCCCGCACACGTCGGGGAACCCGGACGGCAGGTCCTTGGTTATGAGCTCGGAGACGATGCGGTGCAGCGGGTGCGAGGGCGGTGGGATTAGCCAGAGAGAGGATCCAGGCATTTTTTCGCGTCGTTTAACTAAGTACTGATGCTTATTTGCCTTGATCAATCGTACTACCTAGGTAAGGTGTAGTACTGTTCTTAGAGATGCCTAGGAGAGGTTCAATGGTGTCTAGATGCGTACTACATATTAGTATGTATGTATGTATGTATGTACAATATAGTTACGGGTAAAAAAGACCCCTACAGTAGCTCAGCTTGAACTGCCCAATAGGAGGCATCAGTGCCCGTCTATTCCTTGGCGAATTTTGCCAATTGCATCTAAGATTCATTGATGTATGCCGTCATAACATGACTACACACGACTCTATACCGTTCGAACATCGTACGTATACTTTAGAATACATACCGACGGCTCCAGAACCTAAGGCTCGAGTCCTAAAACTTCGAAAAGCCTGGATGAATTCTCTCAAAGATGCGTAGCTACGCAGAGTGTAAGATGGGTATCCCCATCAACCACTTTCCCCTGAATCCAGAATACCGGCCGCGTGTGAATAGTGCATTCGGCCTTAGTTACTGGTTTGACCCAACTTAGAGCAAAGAGGTCCGGTGATTGTGCTCTGCGCCGGAGAGACGGGTGAGGCTGATTAATTTCCCTTCCTAGGGGTGGGCATCTGATGCGAGCTCGCGGAGGCGACGGGAGGCATAGGCATTCTCGAACATTGCTACTCTGGCGATAGCATCCCTGTCGACAGCTTTGGTATTGACGATTTAAAATTCTTGGCAATAGAGTAAGTTATTGCTGATATGGATTGGCTCGGCCATCATGCCGAGTTTGACAGGCACGAGTTGATCATGGATTGGTTATAAGATTATACATAGATGGGAGTTCCCCCGTATGATCGAATGCGCGTGGTTTCGCGCATGGTTGACCTCCAACATGCGTCGATCGTCTGCCGAAGAGCGTTCAACTTGACAAAGCCGGGTGATGTGGAGAGGAACCCGCCTTCCAGATCCACCACTCCAGGTTAGCCTTCATCGACGGCGAGTGGGACCCATGGATGTAGGGGGGCTGGCCTCGACGCGCCTCCGCCGCCCGAGCGATCACAACGACTTACGAGCCTTACACTACATCCTGATCGACAACGCTGTGCACCACTGGGGCAAGAACGGCTTGTTCGAGAACTAGACCACGTTGGACCTTCCGCCCGATGCTATCAAAGGAGTCAGGGAAAACATTGCGAGCCTTGTAAAGGAGTGGTTGAAGCAGTGGGACCGGGTAGCCTGGGTTGCAGTCATGGTATGTAACTTATTTACCCTTCAGGAGCCCGCTTCTTTGTCGATCGCGTCTTGCCAATAAGACAACCGACTAAGTACTTAAGTCACCGGGTCTACTCGGGATAAAACATGAACGCAATGGTGCCCTACTGTGTTTCTATGCTTCTATGATATACGGAAGTACTTTCCGAGATGATCTGATCATTATGTAGTATAGGATGACTACTATGCCCTTTTCTGACCAGTACCGTAACATTTCATTGCATGGTAAGTATATGGATTTGCAGGACTTCTATCACACAACAGGGAACATGCATTGATACCAACTGAGATTAGGATCCCATCCGATGTTTCGGAAGTATAAGGTTGATAAATACTTTGCTTCGGCCTTCGGCATTCGGCCACGAAAATGTCGTGGCGACGTTGCAGCTTGAAGGCAGTGCTCGCACTCGCTTCATGATCTACCTAGTTAGTGGGTGAGCTGAAGCTCAGCCGCCCCATAGGGCTATGCCAAGTAATGCCAAGCTGCTGACTACCCATGCCACCGGGTTGCCAGGAGCCCCTTGAAATATGTACTAAAGACGACGATTCCGATTCAGGTGCACACCGTATAATGCATAGCATCTATAGTTATAGGTGCCTAACATCTGATATGAATCAACGGTCGCCCACCAGCTACGTACCTAGGCAACTTATGTATATCCTTGCTTATGTGGGATCTTCTCCGCTGAGTGCACTTGTCAACTACCTAGCGTGACATTCCCCAGGGGAAAATTACGTGGCACGGCTGGCGCCTCAGTAGTTGGCAAGTTCAAGAATAAACAGACGCCAAGGATGCCAAGGATCACCATACTGGTTAACTGCACTTGGCTTCGATGGAGTTGCCCCTATAACTGCATGCCAGCTACCAGTCCCGCCTTAAATCCGGTTCCGAACAGGGAATTCCGACTAGTTCGTGGTTGGCGGTGGACCTCAACGAGTCGTGACACCTCAACTCCATCACCGTACCTGCATCCAAGGGTCCAAGTACCCCAGCACACATCAATCTACATTGCGTAGGTTGTCATGCTGTGTAACTGCTGCGAGTGGAAGATCGCCCTACTCAAAGATTGCACGAACATCTCGCATCTTACATACGATTACACGTGAGGCAGGCAGCAAATCCTTTGTCAATTGCGGATAATGCGAAATAATGTCCGAGTCCACCGCGTCGGCTAGTGGCCTTAGGGTCCCGAAGCTGGGCCATAAGAAATCCATGTTCGGCTGCCAACGGTGTCGAGCGCGGAGGGTCAAGGTGTGTGTGTCCTTTGCTATTCGCTATCTAATACCTAGCACTACTAGTAGTAAGCTACTCTAGTGACATAATCATATCATATCAATCAAGATTTTAACAAGGTGCACTCGTGTGGCTCCTAGTGTAATGAGGCGAAGCCTGTATGCCACAACTGTGAGCGGCATCAGGTGCCATGCGTCTATGACCGCGATGGGCGCCATGTGAAAAGATCGCCCAGGGCATCGGACAAGAGTTCCCCTGCGTCATCATCCGGAGAGGGGCCGTACGAGAAGCGGGAGAGCAGGGAATGGTCTTTGGACCAACACTTTTTCGGCGCCGGGAGAGAGGGCGCTGAGGACGATGGCGATAACGACCCTCCGGAGGGACGGGCGCGACGGATGCTGGAGGCGCGGCTGATGCACCAGTACGTCACCGAGACGGGTAGCTCGATCGCGATCGACGAGGTCTCGCGGGACGTCTTCGCTCGGCTGACCCCTCAGCTCGCGTTTCGGTCGGATGCTCTGCTGTACTCGATATACACCATCGCGGCCCTACACCTGGGGAAGCTCCACGATAAAACAGATCCTGCCGCCGCCCCCGTCGTGGAACCAGGCGTGGCGGGCAAGTACTTCTCCATGGCACTACGGGAGCACCGGAAGGAGATCTCTCAGCTCACCCCGGACACGGTCGACCCCGTCTGCCTCACGTCCTGCCTCATGCGCAACTACGCGTCCATCCAGCTGCAGGACCGGTCGCGCCAGCCGTACACGCCGCCGTGGGAGTGGCTCATCGTGACGAAGAGCTCGACCACCGTCTTCGCCGAGGCGTGGAGGCTGGTCGGGATAGAACCCAAATCCATAGCCTTCCAGCTGATCAAGGGCACCCGACACATCCACGAGCCAGCCAGAGGCATTTCCAGTCAAAATCGCGATAGTGGTATTCTTAAGAGTAGAGATAGTAATAACGGGCGCGGTCGTCGATGTTTCGAGCACCTGCTGGATCGCAGCTTGAGCGATGGCGACGCCACCCCCGAGCCCTGGGACGCAGATATCCAGGCGGCTTATGAGAGCGCGATCGACTACATCAGCAATATCCTCGGCGTCATCGAGCTGGACGGGCCGTCGGGCAACGTTTGCAGGATGCTGGTGATGTTCCCCATGCTAGCGGACATGCGATACGTCGACCTGGTGCGGGCTGCATCGCCCCGGGCCCTGGTGATATTAGCCCATTACTTCGCCCTGCTCGCAGAGTATCACGAGTTCTGGTGGTTGGGAGACTCGGGCGTGAAGGAGGTCAGGGCCATCGCGGGCGAGTTGACAGGGAGATGGAAAGAGCTCATGGTTTGGCCTTTGAATATGATAGAGAAATACAGTGTTATTGGTTGATGCATGGCTTATTGCCAGCTTACATCTGAAGAATTTCGGTTGGTACGGAAGTCTATGCAAAAAGTCTTAGGGCAATCCGGCATCGTTTTCGCCATCGCTCTCGTTCTCGTTCTCGGTTCATGCCGGTACCCACACCTAAAAGTAGCATCATTACGTAGGTGGTGCTAGGTAGAGCTGTGCCGCTCTCCAACAGCCACACCTTTGCCCAATTCAAGTAAGTAAATATGTATTACTTCGTACCTCGATAGTTGAACTCAGGAGGTCGCTATTCGTATATAAAAGCCAAGACGTCCTCGCTGGTTGTGGGAGTCTTTTGCAATGGACCATCCAGCCAGCATCTTCCGCCAACACAATACCAAACAGACAAGATGAAGATCTCTCAGACTTCCGCGCTTCTCATGGGCTTCTCAGGCCTAGTCCAGGTGAGAAAGCCTTTCCTCCAAGGAACTATGAAAAGCCTGACTAACACACGGATATAGGGAGCACCATGGCTACGGGAAAAGATTGGCAATGTCAAGAGGGACAACGGGACTACAGACCCTATGCTTCAACTAAGCTCGGATTCCTCCTTCCACTTTGAGATCCTTCGAGTCTTGTCCGGGGCGCCTTACCAAGGCGCAGATATCGGCGAGGTTCTGGTGGCAGCGAACAAGATCGTGCCGGGCGATTTTGAGAGCTACTACAGCGCCTTCTACGACCTCGCTAGCCGGGTGCACAGCACCTCTCAGGCCATCGACTCCAAGAAGTACCCTGTTTCGGCCCGGAACGCCCTGTTCAGAGAAGCCACCTACTACCGCTCGGCCGATTTCTACCTGCACGGCAACAAGAGCGATCCCAGGATCAACTCCCTCTGGGAGCAGCAGCTCGCGTCGTTCGATGCCGCCATCGCCCTGCTCCCCGTGCCCGGCAAGCGGATCACGATCCAGGCCGACGGCTTCACGATCCCCGCCATCTTCTACGGCACCGGCCTGCCCGGCCGGCGCCCCACGATGCTCATGTGCAGCGGCTTCGACGGCTCGCAGGAGGAGATGTACCACCAGGTGGGCGAGGCCGTGGTGCAGCGCGGCATGAACGTGATCACGTTCGAGGGGCCAGGCCAGCCGACGGTGCGGCGCCAGCAGAACCTCGGCTTCATCCCGGAGTGGGAGAAGGTCGTGACGCCCGTGCTCGACTGGGCCCTGAAGCGCCGCGAGGTCGACCCGCACAAGGTCGGCCTCTGGGGCTCCTCGTTCGGCGGCTACCTGGCCCCGCGCGCCGCGGCCGTCGAGCACCGCCTCGCGGCCGTCGTCGCCTTCGACGGCATCTACAGCTTCGCCGACGGCATCGCCAAGCAGTTCGGGGCCGACGCCGTCGCGCTGTTCAAGTCGGGCAACAAGACGGCCTTCAACCTCGCGCTCGAGGCCGCCCTGGTATCGCCCAAGGCCTCGACCGGCACCAAGTGGGGCATCGAGCAGGGCATGTGGTCCTTCAACGCCGACACCCCCTACGAGTGGTTCTCCGACGTCCAGAAGTACACCCTGGAGGGCCTCGTGCAGAACATCACCGTGCCCGTCTACGTCGGCGATGCCCAGAACGACCAGTTCTTCCCCGGCCAGGCCGTCGCGCTCGCGCAGGCCCTCGGCGACCGCGCTACCTACCGCAACTTCCTGAACGCCGACGGAGCCGGCGAGCACTGCTCGCTCGGTGCGAGCGTCCTGTCTAACCAGGTCGTGCTGGATTGGTTCGAGGATGTGGTCGGTTGGACGCGGTAATGGATTATGATAGTTATGATGGGCGTTAGTTGGATGCTTGGCCCGCCCCTGGCGTGCCCGCCCGGTGGTGCCCTAGCTAAAATATGTTAGACTTTGTGTTGATATTAGGCTTTCCTCTTCAAACTGCCGTGTATCTACATCTATATGCAATATTGATCACAGGCAAGACAAGTATTTATACAGATATATCCAAGATAGTTCTCAAGGCTCATATTTCATAAATATAATCCCTTGAACTCGATCAAAATTATCCAACGCCTGCTCCACGAGAAGCCCCTGCCCCAGCTCTCCATTGGTGTCGCCTTTATTGTGTAAATACCTGAAGCTTATCTCCAGTGATAGATAGGTCTCTGCGGAGGATCTTGGTCAGGGAGTCGACGGCGATTATCACTGCCTACTCGGTGTCGTTGCCGCCGGCCACCGGAGCGCATTCTCAGCCCCCTGAACAACCGCCCTAGTAACCTCCGGAACCCTGTCGAGTGGGTGTTATCGATACTCGAGTCGCTCGAAAAGTTCGTCCACGAGCCCGCTATGTTGGGTCCGCGTCTTGGAGACAGCTGCCGTTTCTTGCCTTTATTCCGTTTCTTTGCCATCGCAACGGCTCTTCACTGGCTAGCTTGGCTGGCGCCGTCGATAGATCTCACCAGAGCCTAACAGGATCGCCTTGTTCTATAAGGGGAGCAGTGGCTTTTCACTTGTTGCTGGTTCTGGATGCTATCAAGGTTGGGCGACTGAATCCAGTATTGGTGAAGGCGGTGCAGCTTCTCGTCTGCCCATTCATCTAATGGTGTCATGATGTTTTTGGAATAGGGAGGTGGCCCACACTTATAACAGGAAACCTGGGAGGCGCGGTGGAGGCACGACGAAACCACGTCATGAACATTACACCGCAAACTAACGAGTCTGTTGCAGAATGATGAGAAAGCAAACAGGAACACCGCTCACCCCTCCGCGTACTACGATGCTGTTACGGGACTCATCTTTGAAAATGTGAAACCAAAGGTGAGCTAATTGATACTCAGCTAAGATCGTGTTGTCACGTTTATCTTAGCAATAATTTGGGCTAGCCGGCTCGATAGCATCGCACAGTCGACAGAATCAGACGGGAACGCAATCACGAGAGGAATTCCCATTTGTCATCATGACTAGCTGTGACTCAGGCCTCACAATGTTTGTTATAGATATTCTTCTACTTTGATGTACAAGTTACACAGGATATGATGGCTGCTTACGGCAAATGTATGCATCAGGGAAGGGGATTTCGAGGCGATGGTATGAAGGCACCAGAACACCTCACAAGAGCATCGTCGCATGGGGTTGAGGGCTTCGAACAGGTGGGGGAGTCACAGAAAGACCATGGCTTGAAAGAGTATATTTCGTTATAGATAGAGACTGCAAAGGAAAAGTCGAACAGACATAGAATAGCCCACACCTATATACCCGACTCCAATACCAGCCAAACCCTGGCATGCTTTTATAGAACCACCGACAGAGATACCGTTAAACCATCCTATGATATAAAGAATCCTCCACGTAGTACCTCATCCCTATTCGTCATTCTCCACGTCGACATCTCTCTCTTGCACCTTCTCCACACCCCGCTCCATGCCCTTGGCTGGCTTCCGAACCCTGATGAAGCGGCCCTTCATGGCGCGCACCATTTCTAGGTTCGCGCCCGAGCCACCATCATCATCTTCCCCGTCCTCTCTCCTGGTAGTGCCCTTCTTCTGGTAGACGGCGATGGTCGACCGGCCGCCGCACATCTGCGCCCGGTTGCCGCCGCACGGCATGTCGCACTGCATGGCGCAGGTGGGGTCGTTGGCGTCCTGCAGGCGGGGGTCGAGGGTGTTGCCGCCGTAGCACTCGCGGCCGTACTCGAGGCCGCAGTACTTGTAGCCGGCGCCGGCGCCGCAGGCCGCCATGCACTTCTCGACGGTCATGGCGTCGTCGGCGAGGACGAGGTTGGCCAGGGCGCGGTCCCACATGGGCTCCATGTAGCACGACTCGAAGGCGTAGTTGGCGGCGCCGGCCGGCGCCGACGCGCCCTTGTACGCCGTGTTGTTGAAGACGGACATCTTGCCCCAGCCGCCGCACCGCTGCCGCGGGTCGCCCGTGCACGGCATGTCGCACGCGCCGGCGTCGCCGTGGAACGACGCCGGCGGCGCCACGTACTTGCCGCAGTAGCACTCCCGCCCGGCCTCGACCCCGGACATCCAGTAGTTGCCCGCCTGGCAGTACTTCAGGCAGCTCTCCACCGTCATGTCGTCCGCCGAGTAGCTCGGCCCCGTCAGCGCCCGCCCCGGGACCTCGTTCGTGCACCCCAGGAACTTGAGCCCGTTCGCGACCGCGTTGTTCTTCGGCGTGCCCTCCCACGCAGCGGCGGCGAGGGTGCCGAAGAGCGCGAGGGTGGAGAAGAGGGCCGTGAGCATCGTCGGTGAGGTTTGGTTTTGATCAAATGCCTTTTTATTTACTTATTGAAGGAGTCCCTTACGCTTCAAGTCGAAGTGATGAGACTGGAGTTGAGGTATAGTTCTTTATTACGAACGACAGATCCTAAGACTTCCTGGGATCCTGCGTAAATGGGGGTGGAACCCCATCCGCTGGTAGCTCTTCTTGACTCTAAACTGCCTCATATAGACTCATGGTGGCAAAGGCCATCAAAGGGGGTAAAGGGACCCGTTGAATAGCGGTGGATAACAACACGGGATGTTGTTTAGCCCCTCGGCCCGAACAAAGCCACAGGCCGTGCCGAGTTCTTCAGAAAATTTGATACAAAGACCCCTTGGAGTGACCCCTTGTCAACAGTGCCCGCCGCAAACGGATAAGGCTTAATCTTGATACTAAAACTCACGACCTGAAGTCTCTTGATTGGCAAATAGTTGAGTGTGACGTTGTTGATCTATCTTAGTGTATGGTTTTGCTTCTTCTTGAAGGTATATCCCCCATTTCCTCTTGTCCCCTAGCTAGCGACTACAAAGCACGTATCAAGGTTCTGCACTTACAAGACATTTAAGGACTGAAAGCCAGGTGTTTGTTCTACATATCCCCATTACAAACCTAGCGGCTACATTGGCAGCTTGAGTCTATTGCAAGTATTACATTGTCAAGTACTTTGTTTCACCCTAACTGCTGTAGGGCCTTCGAAGCAAACAGAATGTTTCCCCGAAGGATGGTTTACCGCATCAATCTGAGGGTTTTTGACTGGAACAGCCCAAACTGTGACCTCCACCCCAAGTACTACTACAGCTAAGAACAAGATTAGGATAAATTGTATGCACCTGTGGGTCGCTCCTTGCATTCTCTTCGCACGAAGACATTATGTAAAGCCTAAGGTATATACACGTTCGAATGGACTCCGCAGAGCACCATTGAGTTTAGAAGTATACAAAACGCACCACACAAGCATGTTACTCTCCATGCCACTCTCAGCTACCCTCAAGGTTGGGGATGTTGTCTAGAGAAGAGAGACAAAAGCCCAAAGGATCATCGGAATTCTCAATCATGATGGTACATCACGATCGAAGCACTCCCTCGTAGCACCTTGTTCACAAGTAAAGCTGCCATCATCCAGGGCATACGCCGACTCGAGCTGGCCCGAATAGGAGTCCCCGCCGCTGTTGGCGCCGACCTCGGTATCGGCGACGCCGCCGCCGCCGGGGCACGCGTTGTTGATAGCGTCGAACATCTCGTGGCAGAGCTGGGTGAAGTCGTCGACGTCCTTGAAGACGCCGAAGAAATCGAAGGCGGCCCGGACGCCCAGGCGGCAGATCTTGTGGTCGTTGCAGATGATGCGCGTCACGTCCGTCTCCATCTCCAAGGCCTTGATCTGCTCTGCCCTCTGCACGAAGCCGCAGAAGTGCTCCTGCGCCTTGCCCACGAGGTCGTGGTTTCCGTCGATGGTGGCGCAGCCCACGTTCTTCAGCTTCACGTACCAGCCACTGCCGTCGCGGGCGTACACCATCAGGCTGCCGTCCGCGGCCGTGAGGTTGGTGCTGGGGTAGACCAGGTGGCCCTGCGTGACCATCTGGTCCACCCACTCGTGGAATTCGAGACCGCTCTCGCTGAAGTTGTCCAGGAACGTTCCAGACGGCGCCTTCATCGCAACATCTCGGGTCGCCTCCCTGTACGGGGCGGAAAAGGCCTCAGGCAAAGCCTGTGCAACGTCAGTTTGTTAGCCAGATGGCAGCATATATGGAGTAGCACAGGTCCCAAACATACCCCAGCATTGACGATGGTGAGCAGCAAAGGAAGCAAAAGTGGAATCATGATGGCGAGTTGTGGCTGCTGGTTCCGATAATAGCAAGGCAAGGTGATGTGTCCGGGCTTATTGTCTCGCCTTTGAGTTTGCTGTCGAGCTTAAATAAGTCCCATCTGCGAAGTTGGTCGCCATGTCGAACAACACATCTGGGTATATATATGGTGTGTGTAATTTGGGTTTCTCCATATCATAATCTCGTTTCGCAAGAACTATCCCAGGTACCATAACTTGGAGCGTGGATGCATAGTCGGTGAGGAGGAATGTAACGAGTAACTAACAAGTGATCGGCAACCTGAGCTGACCATATCGTGATCGTCGTGACTATATCAACACTTTGGTAAGCCTACAACTCTACCTGCGGAGATGGCGGCCGGCATCTTTTGTGGGTGGCAGGCAGTGGTTGAGACGCGGCATCGCAGCTATCACGAAAAACGGCGGCTCGGATATGCTACGGACATGATGCAAATCTAAATTAATCTGGCGGAGGGCCTAAGTTGGAGGACATACCTGGAAGCCAGGCCGGTTGCCAAGCAGTGCACTACGTAATACCCAATAAATACCTAGGCATCATTCAGTTGATCGTCGGGCTCGCTTGCGGAGGGCGGGGACATAGCGGCCGGAAACCTAGCGGCCGCGTTCTTCTACCCTCATCCTTCTACCCTCAACCTCCTACTACCTACTATAGCTTGGCTGCCTTGGCAACCCGTACATGGTAAAGCTAACTGGGGCTTCTAGGTACCTAAGCTAACTATCAGCTCAGCTAAGAAACAGTTAGTTCAGGTAGTGGCAGGGAATCCACATGGACGGCAGGAACCATCGCGCTAGCGGACTCGGCTGGCGTGGGGCGCGTCAGCTCACTGCTTGCTGCGACGCCGGCAGATCGGATAGGGCTTTGTGCCCCTTAAGTGGGTACTGTAGGATGTGGAGACCCATGCAAGACCCACGCAAGATCCATGCAAGATCCACGCATAGATTATTCCATCTTTCTATAGCATGAATCTCTCTCTCTCTCAGTATGCGTGATAGTATGGTTATGTGTAGTGGCTTGGACCCCTGGCGTTGATGCATTATAATGATACCAGTCAGGATCACCTCAGGATCACCGTCCAGCGGTCTGGCTTCGTTGGTGGCTGAGTGTCGAGATAGTTGCTGTTAGCGCTGTGGAATAGGGGTGTGGATATGCATGAAATGTCCAGTCACTAGTTACTTTCAGCATTTCCAGCGCAGCATTCCCGGCGGGTTTATTTGGTCTTGATCTGCCTATAATCAACGAGCCTCGTATGACTGTAGAGAAACACGGCTTTGTAGCAGGGAGTTAAATTACAACTAGCACTACGCTACAGGGCCGAGAGCATGGACTCTAGTAGCGAGAAACCTTTGGCAACAGAAGTACGAAAAGTATCCGCGTAAGGAATACCCATATTCTAGTAGCGAAGAAGAAGCTCAGATTACTGGAAGCCCGAGTTGTGATATCCAGCTAGCAACTTCAAGCAAGGTGTCTAGTGACGAGCTACAAATAGGCGCACCATCATGCTTTTCGTTGGCACGCTTCGGACAACAGGTACGAAAATAATCTTCGAGATGGCTATATTAAATGTCCTCGTCTATTGAATAACGTACCCGGTGTTTTGCAGCTGGTACAAACAAGAAGATTGGTAATAAGCTACTACCTAGAGAATCAAAACCACTCCCTACCCAACTGCCGCCCCCTGCCGCTGCAATCCACTACACAACCCTCTAGCACAAAACAGCCCCAGAAAATCGTAGATCCCGTCAGCCCTAAGCACAAGAGCCGGCGTTCACGTCGGCACTAGACCTTGGTTAGCACATGAAAAGTAGAGACTATCCATGAGGCAGGGAATACTAACGTATACTGCCAGTTCGTGTATGACGTGCTGCCACCATATTCGCAGCCATTGACCTCCTTCTGGAAGCCATCGTAGCACTCCGCAGGACTGATGTATCTGGTTCCACCGGTGCTGATCCTCTGGAGAACGAAGTCGACCTTCTTGCCGCTGTCAAGGTCGTAGCAGGCGGCTAGCGGGTTGTTGTCGGACCAGTCCTTCTGGCTGTACTTGGAGTTGCACACATCCTGTGCACTGCTGAGCGCTATGGCCTTCTGCGTCGCGAAGTTCTCGCCGCCACTGAAGCAGCCGGCCATCACCGAAGAGGCCGTGGCGACAAGGGCGAGGATGGAGACATGCATGATGAATGAAGTAGAGTTGAAATGGGTGTACTTTGGTGGTTGGTTGTGAGTTGAGTGAAGGATGTCTAGATGGAAACAGAGGAGGATGCTGTGTTGGATGAGATGGTTAATTCTTTTCGTCCTGGAACCTGACTACTGGGAGGCCTTTATAGGAATTCGCAAATGGTTGTCTCAGAAGACAATTCATCGCATCCAGCAGCAAGGCTTAGTTTCTAACCGAGACTCCAATGTCACCGATAGCCTTGTCCGGGAGACGACGCGAGCGGTGAAGGATCTCTTGGTCCAGTCGAGCTGTAATACAGGAATTGTATCCTAGCTTTGATCGTCGTCATTGCCATCGAGCGACCAGGTTATAGAGAAGCAGCGACGATCCGATGACTGCACTTCGACCGACAATCAGAACAGAGCTATCCGTGCAATGACCATTGCGGCTAATATCTGGGCCCGCCTCCATTGGGCTAGGATATATCGCCATTGGTAGGCTCATCGGGTTTTGCCGTCGTTCTCGACAGAGTAAATTGTGACCAACATCTTAGGACGTCGATCGATCTTATTAGAATCCTACGGGGCTGACAACAACATCATATGTTTCTGTCTTAAACTGCTGGGACCAGAGGTCTAATTCACAAACCACTTATACAATGCTGTCCACGAATTGTTTGTACTGCTAAGAAGCCTATACGCACCGGCCCTTTTGGTGTACCTTTATCGTTAGAAGGCCACGTGTATGTGTCTTAGTGTGTCAGTATACGCTATGGCATTCTCATACATATGCGTGTAGTGTACGTGAAATGAAGTATAGAGTACGCCATATAAAGGGGCCTATGGGTAGGGGAATAATTACATAAGATATAGTCTCAACCCCAGACCCGGGCTTGTTGATATTACGCATTTCCCAGCCCAGCCAGGCTTTGATGCCGCTCCACTTCACGGTCTCCACGGTTCGCCCCACAGCTTGTAATCAGTCAAGGATGTAAACGTTCAGCTGCTGTTATCAAAGCCTTCTTTCGGACCTATTGTGGTATGTGGACATGATCTTCCGCGGTTCTCATTTCCTGGCTATGTATCTAGCTAGAATTCTTGTTTCTCCCCACCATCTCCACCAGGGATTCTTTATGCATGGAAGGATGTGGAGTTACAGCTTGCTTAGGCTTGCCCAGAGTCTCGGCGCCAAAAGGATCACAATCCATATCGCAATGGTCACTTGGGACTGGTGCTGTACGAAGAGTCTACGTAGTTGTGGTATGATCAAAGCTCCCGAATCATTATTGTCTGACATGCTATACCTATCCTATGTATATAACGCTATATTTATAAAAGGAGACTTGCTGAGAGCCCACTGGGAGTAGACTTAGGGCCGCTAGTCCGCCGCGGGCCTCACCGTGAGGCCCGCAATCTACACTATGCCTATGTATCGTTAAGATCATCTGGAACAATAGCTGTAGCCTTGCATATGTCGATTGATGTTAATGCGTGCATTGACTTTGGCGAACAGAGGCGGCCTGGTGGACGAGTATAAGTAACATGCTACTTCACCACCTAAATCAAAAACTGATTCGCCCAGCATCTGAACCTGTCACTCACAATCACGAGCACAATCCAATTATCACTTACGACAAGCACCTCAGCAAATCCCTCAACATGCAGTTCCTCACACTCTTCGTTTCCTCCCTCGCCGTATTCGGCGTCCACGGAGCTACTGTTCCCCCTAAGCTGAACAGTGGGCGCGGAGTCGTCCCGGCCAAACGCGCTACTGGGGTACGTATTCACGCTTCTTAGCTTTTATCAAGGTGATGACGTCGCTAACACCTTCAAACAGCTCTGCAGCTATGACGGTTACTGTACTGTTCAGGGCGTTCGTAAGACCTGCCAGGTTGGAAGGGTCAGTCTTCCCTTCTTGAGTTCCCTCGTGTTTTCGTATTTCCGGCAATGTGCTAACCAAGTATATAGTGCTCGGAGGAGGGATCCGATTGCGATGACGACGTTGGTATCGTCTCCTGCCGTTAAATGCTTGCGAATGGAAGTACGGGAGGGATACTATTGGTCTTTTAAATTTCGCGCGGACGTTTAGTTTGTCACGCAGACTAGGTTTCGAAGTTGGTGGACTGGTTGATGTTTTATGTTGGCGAAGCAAGTGTTGGCGGGATATTATCTGCTTCATCTAGTTTTGTATAGTACCAATTTAAGACCAATTCCTTTAACTTGCACTACGTCGATGCCGTATTCTCCTGCATGGGTGCGTCTTCATTACTGAGAGCTAGCTGTATATTTAGTTTCTGATTCGTTCCATAGTTTGAAGGTCCCCCATAGACCTTCGCCTATTGCCTACATCACCTGAGCAGCCCACACGGGGCGACTTGATTGTGACGCTCGCTCTGGCCTGGGAAATAGAAAATAGCCAACGTGAGCTTAGGATAAGTACACCCTGAAACACTTTAAGACACTTGAGTGGAAGGTAAAAGAAAAAGAAAATAAGAAGAAGAAAAAAAGAAGGGAGGGGGGTTAAGAACCTATACGTGAAGACAAGTGATAGGCAGAACTTACCTTATTCACAGTCAGCTCAAGGTGTTAAGAAACCCAACCTGCTACAACTAGCACCTCTCGTCGATGGATCGGTCGACACCTTGGTTAAACTTGGTCATTTATATTTTACCAACTTCACCACGCAGATACTACCTGCAGGTTGTGATCGGGCCTCATTTGTAGATATGCTCTTCCTCTTAGAGCTCGAACTGATGCGTTCGCATTCGATTCACTCGTCGACTCTTTCGGAGTAGCCGTGAGCGCATACACGGCGGAGTGGGCCCACCACCGGAGGAGGTGTTCGGCAGCTTTGACTCGTCGGCATGGGACTTCGGAAGCGCTGTGACCGCGGCCATAATCCGAACCGGCTAAACAGGTGGTCAACCGGCCAGACCAGGTCCGGCCCCACCCGACGCCGCGGACGGCGCAGTCTTCGGAAGTGGTTGCGCATACTTCTTACGTCACAATGCACCGGATGGTGGGGCTCACATCGCTTGGCAAACCTCTAGGCAGGTAGCTAGGTACCGTAGTACCTAGTAGTTAAGCACTCATGGCAAGTTGTCCGCCACACTGCTTCAAACAAGTGTATATGAATCCAATTATCAACCCTGTCAATTCAAGCGCGGGAATAGAACGACAAGAAAGAACACAAATGTTCTCACACAACAGGGACAACTGATACTCACGACTCATACTGAGTATTCAGGAATCTTGAATCCGCATTGGTGTATCGGTAACATAATTCGCTTTCAATATGCTTCTTCGAAGCTGTGAAGGTCCGAGTAGCGCGGGGTTCGACTCCCCGATGCGGAGCGTCTTTTTTGTCCTTTCTTCCACACTGGGCAAGTGGTTACACTGCCTTTCCTTCAATTAAGCCTGCTCCGCCCTATATAATTTTTTGGTAGGCGACGACTTAGCGCCTTTACGAAGTACGATCTCGGTGATTATTAAAGTGCGACGCACTATGTATGACTCGTTTAGTTAAGTCATCGCTATAGTAATATACTTGGTGAAGCTAATAGGTACGGGGTACCTAAGTTGTCCTAACTTACATAGCACGCCCAAAACCCCAAGAAAGGTCGGGCTGTAACGCGACTATACGGTCGCGCTCTCATGTGGCGTTAAATACTACCTCATTACTATTACTACTACTGCAGAATCCTAAAACCGGAAGTATTTAGTTACATGACTTAACTATTAAAAGACGCGTCATGAATATGGCCAGCTAGCCAGCCAATCCAAGCCATGAAGTTACTAAGTGATGTCTCCACCAATGCGGTTTGAAGCTGCTTATACCAGTATATATTATCATAAAGGGGCTTTACTACGATGTAAACGCATGTTATTCCCGTCTACGGCCCAAGAAGTGTCAAGTGTGAGATGTCGGAGTCGGGAAGCTCGGGACGCTAGGAAGGTCTAGCAGGGATTATGTATGCACTTTACCTCCCTAGGCAGTGGATATTAGCAGTAATAACTGTCAAAACAACTAGGATCCCCTCCTGCCAGCAGCCAGCAGCCAGTACCAACACCAGCACGCAAGCCTGTCATCCGTACATAGCAAGCATACAACCTACGTACACCACTTACTCACTCCACCTCTTACTTCTGCCGGCGAGGGACAGAGCGGGACACTCAAGATCCAACATTTGTTGACTGTTGCATTTCTCTGTAGATGACTTAGGTGTCTGATCTATTGGGACTGCTATCGTAACGTCTTAGGTTTTGCCTTCTCGGGTTCGTTTCGCGCGTATGCTCTGTAGTTGCAGCCTTTACGTACCGTACCGCCTCCGACCGTCTGCCTACGCGATTCGACCCCCTCTCGATCCTGTCAGCAGCAGCGTCGAGTGCCCTTCGTAGCGCTACGACACAAGTCAACGCGAACACATAATCAGCATAATAGTAAATACCATTACGAGTCCGATCGATTCTGCGACCACAGCGAATAGACTGCAAGATGGCGCCCATATCCCCTCTGGTACCGTTATACACATGTCTGCTAGGTTTGGCCGCCGTGCCTTACGTCGCGGGGCATGGACACGATATGACAAAGATCCCAGAAGGCGAGGCTATCTCAAAAGACCCTATTGTATGCATTTCAGGCCTACCGATAAGAGACGGTCTGAAGGAACACGCAGAAGCTGATTGGTACGACAGGACACGACATTATGGGCACATATCTTAATTCAGACGGTTGCTTGGGGTGTCATATTTCCCTTTGGGATGGTCCTTGGGGTGAGTACATACATGTGCGCATGCACGCATGCATATACGCATACTTGACCTTGACGCCGTGGGTTCTCACCACCAAAATTCAACTCCTTTCTGACCGGGTCGATTCTCTTGCTCTAGATCGTGAAATCTCGATGGCACGTCCCAGTCCAATCAGCCGGCACCGTCATCTCTATCCTCGGATATTTCTTAGGTCATTTGCACAAGGGTCGCGTGTTCCGTCACAACGTCCACGGTAAATTCGCATCGCCGATCTCGCTCCTCTTGCTCCTGCAAGTCGTCATGGGCATCTATCTCAAACTACACCTCGAGAGGGGCATAAATGGCAAGGTGCGACCCTTCGTCAGGATAGGGCACAGCATCCTGGGTAAGATGATGCCGGTGTTCGCATGGGTCCAGATGGTGTTCGGCGGCATCACGGCGCTAGGGCTCTGCCAGGGCGATCACGTCGGAGGGTGTCTGGCGCATTTCATCATGGGCAGTTCGTTCATCGCGTACGGAATCATTCTGACCATAATGCTGCTCGTCGGACAGCTGTGGATCAGGCGTACCGGCCGGTCGCAGGAATTCTTCGATAGCGTCGTGATTGCCGCGTGGGGCTGCGTCAACACTTTTACCGAGCATAGGTGGGGCACTAGCTGGGCTCAGAACGACTGGCAGCACACTACGATGGGCATCATCTGGTGGTGTGCCGGTCTGGCGGGCATCTGGTTCAGCAAGGACCGCGATGGCCGTCCTCAGCGCAACTTCATCCCTGGTTTTGTGCTGCTGATGACAGGGTGGGCCATGAGTGCCCACACCCAAGAACACCCAATCAGCGCCCAATCGCATACCGTCTTTGGTTATACCTTGATGGGAGTCGGTATCACAAGGATCATCGAGATCTCCTTTGTGCTCCGAGATCGCGTGGGTCTCTCGGAGGACGGCCGTGCGATCAGCAGTTTCCAGTACATTCCCATCTTCGTAAGCCTTCTCCCCAACATACTTGGATTGTATCGAAATAAGTAGTGCTTACCACGCAAACAGTTACTGTACGCTTCGGGGTTCCTGTTCATGGGGTCGAACGAAGAGCAAATGGATCTCGTGTCCGAGTCGGGCATGGACCACGTCGCATATATCCTGATCCTCTACTCCCTCGCCTTCATGGCTTTCTTGTTCGTCAGCATGCTCGTTTCGGTGTATGACAATGCTATGGCGCCTGGCTCTCCGGACAAGGAATTGCCCGAGGGTAGGTTGGGCCCACGTCTCAATGGGGGTGTCCCCGTTAGGGATGCGCAAGAGTTCGAGCTTGAAGGCTTGATGAGCGACGACGACGATGATGACACCCCAGGCAATAAAGGTCCAGCGAGTCTTGACACCCCTAATGGGGAGGAAAAGGCCGGAAATGGAAATGCGCGGTAATCGACAATCGCATTCAGAATTAATTAATGATTTATGCCCCCGGAACGGCCTGAATTTCTTCATATATATAAACACCCATAATCTCCCGGCGTCTTTGGTACCGGACCATTAGGAGGGATTGAAGGACTTGGTATTACTATGCTTGAAATGGGAAATCATTCTAGGAGCTCTGTCGCATCTCATGGTCTCCGCCACTCCTAGTATCTCCTTCAATCTATATGAACCATTTAATCGGATATCTCAATGCTCAGCCTAATTGGGCAGAATAATCTGAAATCCACGGAAACTATCGACACGCGTTACAGCACCAGCATCTGCACTTTCTCGGCCGAAAGGGCTGGCAATATCGGCATAAGGGCTGCACATGTCATCGTGATTCAATGATGCGTATGTTGGACGGGGTATGATGTCATCTAGCAGTAGTGAGTGTGCCTCTTCGCTTGATCGATTACTGTCTTGATTACTGTCGAGACAAGATCTCACAACTGAAGGCATAGGTAGAAAAGAAAAGATACATAACAGATTGAGATTCATAGAACGCACAAGCCGTCAAGTATGAGTGATCCCAACAACCCGAACGTTGCGAACCGCACCACACCCCAATGGGGTCTGTACCAGCGGGAGCTTTTCTGGGGCCCCAATGAAGGGAAGCGCCCGCCTTTCAACACACGTCAGTCGCTACCTGTTCAGAGCCCAATTCGTGATCTATCTCATCCTTGGCTGCATTCGCGAGTGATGACTGCGTAGACTAACATACCTATCAACCAAGACCCCGACAAGCTGCGCGAACTCGCCGAGGAGCGCTTATCGAAGGGCGGATGGTACGTTGGCGCATCCCATCTTTACCATTACCTAGCAGGTAGCTCTATCACTCCTTATAAAAGACTGACCGCTACCCAGGCTCTACGCCTCCTGCAACGCAGGCCTGTCGTGGACGCACCACGCGAACCGCGCGGCCTTCTACCGGCACCAGATCGTGCCGCGGACGCTGGCGGACACGCGGGCCCGGGACACGGCGACGACCATGTTTGGCGGTAAGTGCAAATTTAGCTACCGCGCCGCTGCCCCCGTCGGCTTCGCCCCCATCGGCATCAACCGCATCTACCACGCCACGGGCGAGCGGTCGCCCGCCCGCGTCGCCGGCCAGCTCGGGCTCGCGTACTGTCTTAGCTCCGCGGCGAGCTACGGCATTGAGGAGGTCGCGGAGGCGAATGAGGAGGGGTTTCGGGAGGGTGAGGGTGGTGGTGGGAGTGGGAGTGCTAGTAAGGGAGGCAGTGGTACTGGTGACGGTAATGGGGACGGTGGCGCCCTCCGCTTCTACCAGCTGTACTGGAGCCCCGACGACGCCGTGACCCTCAGCATGCTGGAGCGCGCTGCGCGCGCCGGCTACGCCGCCCTGCTCCTGACGACCGACACGTGGCAGCTGGGGTGGCGGCACGACGACGCCGCCGCGGGCAACTACGCCTTCTACCACGAGCACGGGGCGGGCGACCTGGGGCTTAGCGACGCGGCGTTCCGGCAGCGGTTGAAGGAGGAGGGGATCGACCCCGAGACGAGCCCGAAGGAGGCCGGCGCCCGCTGGATCGACGGCCATATCTGGCACGGCCACTCCTTCACCTGGGACCGCGTCCCCTGGCTCATGGACCAGTGGCGCCGGATCAGCGGGGGCAGGCCGTTCTGCATCAAGGGTATACAGCACCCGGGCGATGCAAGGAGGGCGGTGGAGTTGGGCGTCGATGGTATTGTTGTTAGCAATCATGCTGGGCGCCAGGTCGATGGCGCGGTCGCGAGTTTGGATGCGCTGGAGAGGATTGTGGAGGCTGTGGGCGATAAGACTTATGTGAGTGCCTTGCCTTGCCGTCTCTACCTCTTCCCCTTCCACTGTTGGCGCTCGCTTCAGTGGTACTTCTGTACCTGATGCTGCCGCGAATTACTCGGTAGTTAGGCACGTGAATTGCTGGCGATCCTGACTCACCAAACTGCGTTATGTAGGTTATGTTTGACTCGGGTATCCGCGGTGCCGCCGATGTCTTCAAGGCTCTCGCGCTTGGCGCCAAGTTCGTCTTCGTTGGGCGTCTGTGGGTGTACGCGCTCGCTGTCGGTGGCGAGGAGGGCGTCAGACACGAGATGAAGGCCCTCTTGGCTGACCTCGATATTTTGATGAATGTCGCGGGCTACCCTAACTTGCAGGAGATCGACCGTGATGCCCTGGACTCCCTGCCGAAGGGGTCGTACTTCCCTGGTGCGCCTCCTTCATGATGAGGGGTATATGCGAATATTAGTATGGGGTATCGAGATTTTCTTTATACGCCGAGTATAATTTCATTATCTGTATGTCCCAGAACTCTACGAGGGCCTTATTGGCGCGGAGGATTCATATATTCTCGTTATACTTTTGAAGACATAATGATACATCTCCCCCGGTCCCTGTTCATGTGCAATCCCGTATCCTCCCTACATCGAGTACACATCGTCATTGAATTCCTTCCCATCGAACGTATACCCTTGTGCATGCCCGCCCTACCACCACTCATCCCGTGACGTTGAACCAGACAGCGCTGATGGGGTCCTCGAGTGCGGCAGCGGTCTGGAAGCTCGCGACGTTGAAGCCGAACCTCTGGGTCTGCAACATCGAAGATGCTGACTGCGGAATAGTCCAGCCCGTGCCGTCTGGCTGCTCCCAGATCACTAAGCATGACGTATTGAGTTAGTTAGCAACCGTCCTCTTCTATTTTAGACACATGACCCTGTGGCTTAGCTTGGCACTAATGCGACACTAGAGTCTAGCATCTGGTGGTCCTTCGCGGCCCCCCACCCCCGCGCCTAGTCTTCCCGCCCCCTTCCCCGGAATGCAGCAAACAAATTTTGAGGGGGTAGGCTTGAAGGAGGGGAAGCAAACTAGTTACTTACGGTTCGTGTAGCGGTGTGCGCGTGGTGGGTTCTCGGCCGGCGGCATTGGCCCGAACCATGTCACCGGGCCGGTTTGCTGGGTCGTAAGTGGGTACACCCCGTTGGCGTCCGCCTCAGCCGCCGGAGCAAAGTCCCGGATGACGGTGTGAAGGTACGTCGAGGTTGTCGATCTGTTTGTGGGGCAACCGGTGTTAGTCAGCTTTTGAGCGAAGGGGAGGAGGCAGGGGATCCTGCATACGCATCGAGATCTGTGGTTCGTTAGCACTTTTTTGGCATCTAACTTAAGGTGGTTTGAGCCCTGGACGGGAAAAGAAGCTTACCAATCATCATCCATAGATAGGCGGTCCCGTTCAAGGCAGTGGTAGTCCCGATCGAGGGCTGCCGGGAAGTCTCTTCACGAAGCTGTCAGTAACCATATCTCAGATAGTACGAGTTGAACCCATCGACCTTACCTGCTATTGTGAAGGAGTCTCCTGGGGTCGACACCGCCTTAGTACCGAATATAACTTCTAGCTTGGTCTCAACGCTCGGCGTGAAGCCCGGTGGTGTTTGCCCCAGGGACACCGCCGCTAAGCCGACCGTCGAGAGGATCTGGGAGGCCTTCATGCTGGATAATTTCAAGTAAGGATAGAAGATGTTTGGTGGTTCGTGCCAGTGCAAACTTTTCTGGATCCTGTAGAGCCGTAATAGAGGTGGCTGGAAGGGTGTAGTTATTTGACCACTCCTCTTCATGAAGTGGGCGTTCCAAACTCTATTATAGCCAATGCCGAAGATCGAGTTCACGTCTACACCAGATACCAAGTGGCTAAACACGGAGGTTGCCTGAATAGGCACGGTGCCTCGTCAAACGTGCTGGCAATCAGCCGGCTTGGCGATCCGGGGACCTGGGGTTGCACTTAGCTTGAGGACCAACGGCAGCCAAGGTCCCAACGTGAAGTTTTCATATTCTAATCGAAGAGTATTACTTGGTGTCATTAGTTTCTTCGAGTTTCAAGATTCCCTTCCGGCCTAAGGAAAGATGAGCGGTGTCTGGTCTTGGCATCCCTATAGTGATGTCCTTCACTCCAGCGCTGCTTGGTATCCTCAGCTATGCAAGCTCGACTTTCACATGTGTCACGCACGCAAGGATAACTCATTATCAAACAGGAACACAAGATGAATATAGAGTCGATGGTCTAGATACGACTCGATTACAATTTAGCAATGTTGTATCTAGGAGGCCAAAGATAACGAGGGTTCGCAAACAGATTTATCGTCACACGGAAAGAAAGAACCGATTTCTCGTTACCCTTGCCTGCCTTGTAAGCCCCGGTGACCCCTGTAAGTTTGTAGTCTAAATAAGCAGCGGGAGAGCTCCACATAGTATGCGCCAAGCCGCTAGTAAGCAAGCTACGGATCGCCCGCATTATGTAATCCGAACTCCCCTATCTAGGTAGGTAGGTAGGTAGTATGTAGCCCCTGTTGTTACGGTAGTGGTCTGGATGATAAGATAAGGTGCCAGGGGGGCTACGGACGGCATAATAGGAACACCATCCTATTGTTAGTATTACCTATGTATATAAAGCAATTGGCAGTCTGCCATTACAGCGTTTCTCTTGGCCCTTGACTCGTTACTTTACCTTATTCCCGGCAGTATGCGACTTTATCTTTTCTCAAACCAGTGCCATCGCACCCTTATCGCGACAGACTTCACAGATTATGGCAGTGATCATGGGAAAGACTTAGGAACACAGGGAATTAGCAAATAAAATGATTCTCGACAGTGTAAAGAAATATATTATGATCTAGGCTACCCATATGCCTCCAATGTCTCCTGGACCTCATGGTCCTTCCAATACCATTACTATCGTTCCGCATGTATTTTGGGAAAAGAAAGACGATGCATGACTCTAGGAAAAGTAGGAAAGAAAACAGTCAAACTCTAGGAAAGTAGCTATAGGTATGTGAAGAATGAACGATCGAGGCGAGGCTTGTCCCGCATTGGTATCTCTGTGCTTAGTCTTAGGGGTGACACAGTCTCCTCTTCCAATCAGATTGGTATACTGATCGGCTCAAAGATTATTCAGGCCCATCCTTTCGTAGAAATATCGATAAGGCCAAGGTCGTCCGCAAGGCCATAAAGGTCTTCAGCGGGGCTTTCCTGCTTTATATGCCCAGCTCCAAAGAGGCCTGAAAAGTCTCCATGGGGTCTGTCACCGAAATCGTTGTGGTATTGAGCATTGGATGGAAACTCCGAGCCCATGTTGAGGTCGAACTCCAGAATGTTTCCCAAACGAGTAGTATTGTTGGGAACAGCCGCATTGTGAGGAATGGCAACCTCTTCGGGGATGCTGGGAATGTCACCAAGTTCCTGTTTGGCGATTGTCTTGGCTCGTCGTTTTATCTCGCTCGGACGACGCGGTTGGTACTCGTAGTTGGGATATAGCAGCTTGTGCTCTGCCTTCAACTGCTGCGCACGGTCTTTCCAGACCTGCTTATGATGTTGAGGTAGAGCATGCCACATCTTAGCAATTATCTTCGCTGTGAATGGAGGTTAATACCATCCCACCGCAAGGATTCAAGGGCAATGTGCTTACAGATTTGTGGGGTTTTCATCCCCGGATGAGCCTTAGATACAGGACCATCCCAATGCTTACGAAAGAGCATCCAGCAGTTCGGTGGTCGTGTAATTCCCGATTTCGGGGCCTTTGATCTCGGTCTCTTAGTCTTGTTCGTATTGTTATTATCAGACTTGAGCAGGCCATTCGTATTGATAGAATTAATGGATGCCAAATCCATATTGGGGTTGTGTGCGTAATGGGTCGGAGCTCTACCGGCCGGAATGGCTGTTAGCTTGGGAGTAGACGAGCTGCTGGCGACCTGAGCGTTGTATGGCAAGGCATTGCCAATTGGGATGGTCGTTAGGTTTGCTGATGTCTGCTGGAAGTCAAAGACTGAGCCTAGGTAGACCCTATCAGGAAACGCCGCGTCCATGGAGTATTGGACATCATCTAAGTGAATAGTTTGCCTAATAATAACGCGTAAGTAAAAATATTAAACTAACCATTGGTAAGGTATGAGGGTATGCAATTATTAATAGACGTGATTGTAGAAGGTAGAAGAGAAAATGGATATATAGACAGTGATACGTAGACAGACTACATGGATAGATCAAATGTGGAATGTGCTGGTACTTGAAGATTTGAGAATAAGGACGTGGAAAGGCTGTCGGACTACCTTGTTCCATTCAACATGAAGCAAGCAAGGTAAATATATGTAAGAACGTACTTCATAAGAAAGATGAAGTTGAATTTCTCTTCAACTGTCCAATTCCGAAACGTCTTGATTGGGATACTGATAATCCGGTTGAAGGGTGTTAGCTGGATTTTTAGATGGTTCCAGGTTTGGGCTGAATTAATAGCGCCAGCATCGAGGAACTGCGGAGATGAAGTAGCCATGATGCTCATGGTATGGTCGGCAAACTCGTTCGTAAAGTCCATGTGATGGCTTGATAGAGAGAACCAGTGAAGGTCAAGGATGAATTGAATCGAGAACAGGCGTCGGGATAAAAGAAAGTATTGACGGGAATTCTGGAGAGACAGGAATGCTGGAGAAGGAGTTGCAGAGAAGACGAATAGAGAGGATTGAAAAGGATTGAGCAAGACAGCTTTATATATAAATTCCTAGATGAGGCTTCTAGATAATTATTCGCTACGGATGAGTCAGCTATAATGAACGTCTTACCCCGCTTCCTATTGTCCTATTGTTAGTCTTTTATATTTTCATATGATGTTTGCATTCACTTTCTATTTAGATGGTCCTAGCTTGGCTACATCAAGGTTGTATGTGACGGGAATATCTGGAGCCCCAGTTTTATATCTAGACTAATATAAATTCCTGAGGAATCAAAAGGAGGTCAAACGAGGGGTCAGACGAGGGGTATAAATTGTACATTCTCTCCGCTGATCTAGCTCAGCCGTATACCCAGTAGGAGGCGAAGTACCAACCGGCTACTATATACGAACTTCCACACAGACCAATTGATAGCGGACTAAGCAGTGAATACGAAGAGGGGAAAAGACAATTTCGACGCAAGGTACCTCATAGATAAGCCGAGCTACACCCCCTCGCCATGATAACCCAATCTACGGATCAGATGACTCTTCCAACTCAGTCGTTGCCCACCAGCCAACTTGTTCGGCAGCCGGGCACCCTGGGAAAGAAAAACTACTTAAGGACCTCCTCCCTCCTCATTGCAGATTAAATCTTCAATCAATCCTTCTGGTTCTCACCATCTCTGCCTTCATTCTACCTTTTCTAGACCAAATCTCTACAAAAGAACACCATCGGTACTTCACCAACCTTTCTTTTCTTTTCAATCAACCATCCTACTTCATTTTTGACCCATTCACACCAATTGGAATCTTGATTCTTCAAGATGGATCTCTTTAATGGAGTAATTGACTATGCTGCTGGTAATGGAATCTCTATGCCGTCTGGACAGCTTTTTGGTCAGGATTATGTCCAGCCTTCCAACGGTATGGACAGACACTGGGCGAATTGGGACTCTTTGAAGGTCCAATTGAGCCAATTCAACCAAATCATCACCATCCCAGCTACCGTGTTTCACGGATGGAGCATTCTGGACAAGCAGATGATACAATCGTTCATGATGTAAGAAGATTCCCGAACCCTACAATCCCTATCTCACATTCTTCTGTACCCTGGGCTATTTTCATTGTTCCATCATCCAGTTGAAACTTCATATCTCCACCACTTACTTATTAATTATCAGGGAAATCGGCAAAAAGGACGTATTTTACGCTCAAGATGTTACCCTACTAGACCGCTATTATCTTGGATCTCGTTCAGACTTCGAGAAGACATCGGCATCGATGGTAATCATCCCAATTGACGACGTTCAACCGATGTATCCGCAGCCAATGTTGCCAGAACCTATGTTTTTTGACAATGCGCTTCCCGACAACGATTGGATGGGTGGAGATATGGCCGGGCAATTGAACACTATCACGGCTGTTGAGCCTGTTGATTATCCAATCCTCGATCAAGGAGGTGCTACGGGTTAGGATCCCGTGCCTCCGATCAAGGAAGAAGCTATTGGCGAGATCCCAAAGCCGCAACCAGCCTCCAAGGGAGCGAAGACTAAGAAGTCAAAGGCGCCAAAATCGGGCGTCACCAAACCGAAGACTAAGAGGTCAAAGGCGCCAAAATCGGGCATCACCAGACCGAAGAATTGCTGGCTGCTGTTCCTCGCACACAAGCGTGTTGAGGTTCTAAGAGAGAATCCCACTCTGCTGACCAAACAAGTTTGTGAGTACATGAATTCTTGATTTGCTGCACAACGACACTGACCACGCTCTACAGCCCGCATTGTCTCCCGAATCTGGAAAGCCCTATCCGCGGCTGAGAAGGCCCCCTGGAAGGCCGAGGCGAAGCGCCTCGCAGAGCAACACAAGCGGGACAATCCGACCTACAAATACCAGCCGCGTCGTCCCTCTGAGATCAAGCGACGATCCAAGAACTAACGGGGATACTGGCAGAACTCATCCTTTGGTACTGCTGTTATGTAGCTTACATGTAGTCGTGGGACATACATTCCACTCTAGTAGACTCTGGGTGTAGCTTGAGATTGGGGTAGCTATTATCTACCTACCTAAGTAGTGTTCATAGCAGATATCGGAGAATGAAGAGTTCGCTTTCAGATAATCAAATGCAACGTGATTCGGAAAGATACCCAATATCATACAGAAGGGATAGGATTGATCTTGTCTTCGGGGCGGAAGAGGTCTGTACAATGTGTGCCAAGCCACTAGATGTCGATCACCTTAGGTAATCCAGCTCCCCTATCTAGCCGCCCCTATCTCGCGATAGAGGATAGGAATACAAGACTGTGATGCGTTTGTGATAGGTTCAGTGCAAACCAAACATGGGAGAGTTTGTATATATATGTGACACTGTCGCCGACGAAGTTATGGTGGTGATGTCCCTAAAGCAATCCAATATCACATCGGTGGTAAATATCATGTCTATTAGCATACATCTACGTCAATCTACAATCACCATCTAAAAAAATGTGTCTTGCGTTCGAACTTTTCACGGGATAAGAAACAGGTTCTTATCGAACATAATTTGCCATTGATATGTACCACCGATGTTGCTCCATGTATGTAGTGTTGCTGCTTAAGGCTTGCTGCTTGTGAACATTGGAGATCACAGTGAATACGTAGTATGTAGCAACCTTCATTCTTTTAAATGCTCGTGAAGAGTTGCTATATAATCCGGTATAGGACTACCAATTATGATGCAGTTCACGATAGAAAGGTACGTTCATGTATCTTCAATACACATCTTAGAAATAAATTTGATGTAGGGCTGCGATTGAAGAGGCGGGAGATGAATCAGCTTCATATAAGGTAAAATGTATAGACATAATGTTTTCATAGTACCGTGTACTTTCATACCGGCCAGTAGACACATGGCTTCACTAGGTATTGAATGCAGATAGATTCGCAGATGTCTATCAACACCGCTTATCAGACAATAGGTAAGACTCACAACCCATCACCACAGTGACCTGCTCCCGGGGTCATATGACTCTACCGATCTGTACCCTACCTGGCTACTGGGCACCTGGGAAACATAAATCAAGGAAATGATCCTTATCTTCAACTGCAAGGTACTAATAAGCTTTGGCCCTCTTCACCCAGTATTAATTTCGGTACCAGCACTGAGGAATTTTCTACTTAAGCACCGCGTCCAGCTTTCACGACTTCAACCCTTCTCCCAACCTTTTCTTTTCATCAACTTCATCCGTCAATTTCATCCATCAATTGCACCCATCAATTGCATCCTGAATCGTGCCGTCAATTGACCCAAATCTCATCAATTCGACAGTCCATACAAACGTATTGGTTCTTAACCTTCATCCCCATCTCTATTCTAAGGATGCCTGACTATTGGGGAGTTGTTGACTACGGTGATGAGGACAACACTACCATATCCTCTGATCAATCATTCATCTTTGATGCTTTCCAGCCAACCAAGACGGATGACAATGTTACAATGTCCTCTGAACAGTCATTCGATCTTGGCGACTTCCAGCCCGCCAAGACGAACAATATCCTCACCACTTGGGATGATCTTAGGGTGCAGGTTAGCCAGTTTAACAGTATCATCTCTATTCCTGCCAATCAGTACCAACATTGGACTGCTGAGGATAAGAAAATTGTCCAATCCCTGATGAAGTGAGTATTCTGAACTCCACGCCTCGTTCACTTTCGAACCCCACGTTATTGTGCCTTCAAACCATCTTTCAATCTCGCCCAATCAAAGTTGCTATCCTGTTACATAAGCTATCGGATAATATCTATTACCTAAGGCTATGTGTCTATTCCTTTTAACATGGGGATTATTTGGCCCTTACTCATACTTTGCTAGGCAAACCACCGGCAAGGACAACGTTACTTATGCTCATGACATGGGATTCCCTGACCGAGTTTACCTCGGTTCATTCACGGACTTCCAGAATCTATCAGTAGCTTTTGTCATCATTCCGACTGATGCAATTCCCGGAGAGAAGCTGTCAGACCTAAAGCTTCCTAACAGTCTGCACCACGCTCCTGAGCTCGACTTTTCTCACGAAGGCAATATGAACATGTATCAAGAGCACCACCGTGAGCCCAGAAGCGGCTTAGAGCCGCGGAATGAGATGGCCCCCCATATGGGTAACACCCATGCCGAGAGAGCCAACAATTTCATTACCCACCAGCCTTTCGCCAACGAAAACGAGGTAACGGGTTAGGAACCTATACCCTCTACTCAGGCGAATGGCAAGGAGAAAAAGCCACCCACGAAAGTGAACGGTGGCCAAAAGGCCCCCAGAACCAAGGCACCCAAGAGTGGTGTCACTCGACCGCTCAACTGCTGGATGCTTTTTCTCCGACACATCCGAGTGGAGATTCTGGAAGACCATCCCGGAATGAAGGCCCAGGACGTTAGTAAGTACTGAATTCGCCATGCTCTGTCGTATCATTACACTAATCATACTCCATAGTTGCGCTCGCCAGAAAGATTTGGAAGGGATATTCGGAGCAGCAGAAGTACCCATTCAAGGAGATGGCAAAGCGGGAGGCGTGGTTGCATAAAATCAGAAACCCGGACTATGTATACAATCCCCGTAAGCCATCGGAGATCAAGAGACGGGCTAAGAAGCAGTGAATATATCCGGCTGTATGTATACGGACTCTGTCCTCGATCATATTGAGAGTAACTTGGAGAATCTGGCGGAGGCTACGGGCTGAGAGCTTGGCAACACCAAGAAAATGAGTCACGGCTGGAAACAAATAGGCCGTTGATGGTACCAACTGGTCACATGAAAGCACCGTCACCAATGCTGTTGAGAGAGTTGGAAGTCTTCGCGTTAAGATTCAGGCGGTATATGGCCTTATGGGGTGTACAGTTTTCATAGGTTCATCACTTTGTATGTAGGTATTAATGCTTCATAAACCTACTATCTATAGCCGTACTTTGTGCCTGTATATATTTTCGACAGGTGCTGAATGAATTCTTTTCTTATCTATTATCATGGCTGATAACGTCCAGGTGGTGATATGGCTCTAAGCACCGCCCACCAATTGCAATACTTCCATCAATCGGTAGTACTACTTCCATCCAACCTTCAACCAACACTCCCCCAACAGTTCTATTATCAATTCCACCATCGATTCACCTCCATCCCAAGAACCAATCCAAGTACATTGATTCTTTACTTTCATCTCTACCATCAATTCACCTCCGTACCAAGAACCAATTCAAGTACATTGATTCTTTACTTCCATCTCCACCATCAACTCACCTCCATCCCAAGAACCAATCCAAATACATTGATTCTTTACTTTCATCTCCATCTCTATGTGCAAGATGGATTACTGGGGAGTTGATTCTACGATCCCATCGGATGGCAGCACCACAACTCCAGACTACTGGGGAATTGATTCTACGACCCAATCGAATGGCAGCACCACAACTCCAGACTACTGGGGAATTGATTCTACGACCCAATCGAATGGCAGCACCACAACTCCAGACTACTGGGGAATTGAGTCTACGATGCCATCGAATGGCAGCACCGCAACTCCAGATTACTGGGGAGTTGATAACGGCAATGATGGCAATGTTACTGCGCCATCCACCCAATCCTTCAACCTTGGCGCTGATTACAGCGATGATGGCAATGCTATGTTGTCATTGAATGGCAATACTCCGGTACCTGATTACTGGGGAGTTGATCACGGCAATGGTGGCAATGCTACGATGCCACCTATTCAATCGCCCAACCTTGGTCCTCTCCAGCCGATCAGACCAAACCACAAGGTTTCGAGCGTTTGGGATGAATTGAAAGTCCAAATCAGCCCGTTCAACAAGATCATCTCCATCCCTGCTACTTGCTTCCGAGACTGGACTGTCGAGGACAAGAAGACGATACTTTTACTTATGCAGTAAGTATTCCCAAACTCAATTTACATTCAAATTTTGTTTTCATCCGATCAGATATGTTACGCTGTTGTACGATTCTGCAAATGTAAAATCGAATAATATGTACCAGCCTAGCGGATTTTCTTGTTTTGTCTTAACTGTTTGGTCCTTACATATATGTTATTAGGTACACCACTGGAAAGGGCGACCTCATCTATACCGAAGACTTGACCTTACCTGACCGAATCTACCTGGGTTCTGGCTCACACTTCATTACTCTACCGACGGCCTTTAAAGCCATCTCGATCGAAGAGCCCGAGTTGAAGTTACCCGAGATTATACTTTCCGAGCAGAAGTTCTCTGATCAAAAGCTGCCCAATGGCTTGGCAAAGATCCAAGAGCGTGATGTCCCCTACGAACAGAACATGGATTAGGTGCCTGTGTCCTCGACTGGGGCGGATAATAACGGAGGAAGCGAGCAACCCAAGCAGGTGTCTGGTCACGTAAAAGCCAGCAGGTCAAAGGAACCCAAGAACGGCATTCGCCGGCCGCGAAATAGCTGGATAATCTTTCTCCAGCATATCAGGGTCGAGATCCTGAAGCAGAATCCTGGCATGAAGGCACAGGATGTCAGTGAGTACTGTACTACTACTAGGTTTCAACGTAAGATCATACTAACCAGGCCCTGTAGTCTCTTCCGCTAGGAAGATTTGGAAGGGGTATTCAGGAGCTCAGAAGGAGCCCTGGCGACAACGTCAAAGGGCGGAGAAAGAGCGACATCGTCTGATGTACCCAGATTATGTCTACAGTCCCCGCAAGCCTTCAGAGATTCAGAAGCGGGCGAAGAAGGGGAAGCAGTAGCTGGTGATGTACTATCTTCGCGTTACCATGCGGATGACATAGGGTTTCATGGAACGTACGAATTTGCCCTAGGTTCATAACTTCGTACATCTGTATTCATCCACTATGTACCTATCGCTACTTCTCTTGAGTGTATTCTAGGACAGTCCACACAATCGCTGAATAAATCTCCTCTCTTATCTTTTATCATGATTGATAACGTCCAAGTGGTGCTATGCCTCCCAGGCGTTCCCAATTACACCCTGCTGCCAATCATTATGTGTGTACCAGCTCACAATTTATTGCAGGTGCAAAGCAGAAAGCAGCTGCAGGAAAGAAACTGATGATGTAGATTCAAAGGAATCTAAGCAGGTGGAGTGCTAGAAGGCGGTTGCTTAGGTGTGGGTAGTGCCACTAGGGCACTAGCCACGCAACACAATTACATTCTGAAAAGCGTGCCAGAAGTATAAAGTTTCCATTTAAGATATGCTACTTCAGCAGACCTATCTAGCCTTGATGAATGATACTCATTTGTCCCTGGTGCAGCTACGGTGATACAGATCGGAACTTGCCACTCGTGATGAAATATGATGCGTAAGGCCAAAATTTTCAGATATCACGGTGGTAAAGTAGCACCTGGAAGCTTACTTGAAAATTTCAGGCAAACTAATTTGTTTGAAACTGAGGATCGAGAAGGCCAACGATAGTATTTGTTCAACGTACATCTTAAGGCGTGACCAGCTCGGTAAGCAATACCATCCAAGATATTGTACATGGATTGATACTGTATAGGATCACAGTCATAAGTCGAACTTCTTTCACCCGAATACTATAAATACACGACGTCCAACGCACTGTGCAAACCGAATACGATGTTATATTCACGTAGTTGGCCAAAGCACAAAGTTACTGTATACATTCATAGGCATGCCATACTGTGCGAAGGTCAGCTGCCTTGCTCGGCTCGGGGCCAACCACTTTATTTAATCGATATGGAAAACTCCTTCGGTAGTAGGTAAAGTGAATAACCAAGCCTGCCAGGTTTAGAAGGTAATACTTCTCGGCACATGCCCAATGCACGTTGTTGGTACCTCCATCAGTTACTGGGCAGACCACAACTGGAAAAACTACTTAAGGCACCACTTCTCCCTTCTTCTCATTCAATTTTCCTCCACCTTTACACTTACATCATTCAACCTTCCGTCATTACCCTGTCCGTATCTTCACCATTCATTCCATCATTCCCCTTCCCATCAATTCTCCTACGCTTCTCAGAACTACCTCCATTACCAAGATGGAATTTCCCAATGACCTGATTGGAAGCCATGCTTCTGCTTCGCCTGGGCACCTGGGGGATAATATGGTGCCAGGTCTAGAGAGAGAAATACAGATCCATGGTTTTGTGAACAAGGATGTGGAGGCAGAGGCCGCGAAGATGGCACCGACCTGGGACTACCTCAAGGTCCAGGTAAATCTTTTCAATCGAATTATCAGTGTCCCTATAACGTGCTTTCAGAGATTGGATCTCACGCAGAAGCACGCGCTTCTCGCGTTAATGAGGTATGTCGCTTAACGATTCACGGAAACTTCCATCCCCAAGTTAGCACTACGACGTCTCCTTGATCAACCCTACCTACCTTATCTTAGCTTTACTTTCGTCCACAGTCCCTTTATCTCCCTCGCCACCTCTTCCTACATGTACCCCTCTCTTTATCATCGTTTTTTCATGTCCTTATGACCCCCCGAGTGTTGTATACCAAGACCTACGGACGTGCTTACTGTATGATTTCCTATCTCTCTACTTACACACCAATAGACAGACAATCTTCGCCAACGATGTCCATTACGCCCAGGATATATCGTATGCCGACAGAATCTATCTAGGATCTGCCCTCGACTTCGAAAGAACTTCATTGCACTTCTTGGCCATGCCAATTGGCGAACCGCAACCTGTTTCTCAACAACAACCCGAACCGGTCATCGCCTCAGCACCTGGACTAGTAACAACCCCATTCAACATGAACGCAGTTGACGCTGTCAAAGAGGAACCTGGCATGGACTAGTTATCCATCGGTTCTCCACAGACAAACACAACATCAGGGGACCAGGGCAGGACGGTGCTTGCAGGCACGAAGACCCGGAAGTCGAGAACGAAGCCACCAAAGTCGGGTCTTCCCAAACCCCCGAACTGCTGGTGCCTGTTCCGGATGCATGTTCAGCCCTCTATCCTTATGCAAAACCCCGGGCTCAAGGCCCCGGAAGTGTGTAAGTATCATAGCTTTTGACTTTTGTTTCTTTATCCTCCTCTCTCTCTGTTTACGCAGGAAGTCTCATACACATGGTAATACTAACATCGTGATACAGCAAAGATAGCTTCCAAGATGTGGGCTTCTCTATCTCGGCAAGAGAAGAAGGTATGGAAGGGCCGCGCGGACCGCATCGCAGCGGAGTTCAAGTTGAAGCACCCGGAGTGGCGCCCACAACGACGAAATTCATCCGAGATAATTCGGCGTGCCCAGAAGCAAGTCCAAGCATCCCATGGAGAAGTTGCAATTGCTAAGGATTTGAACGTGCCTCATCCTTCCGAGAATGCCACTGTTATCCAAGATAACAACATTTGGAGTAACGACTCAGCACCAAACCCCGACGTAGGCATATTAGAGAATAACGTCTCCTCTATTGATCCACAGGATCAATTCAGCTTTCAGCCGGATGCCGACTTCAATGCTCTTTTCGGTACAGGCGACGAGGAGGGAAGTTATGAGGGGGATCAAACTTGGGGTTCCCTTTACGGCGACTTGGGTTTGTAGCTGAGGGGGATACACTTTGGCCCGCCTATAAGGCGATGTGTCTTCGGATGAGATTCATAAGATTGGCTTCTATGTATATTAGTATAGCATCCTAGCCTAACATGGCCGTATGCCCCAAGGGGGGGCTCTGAGGCGACGCTTCGCAGCCGCCTCCCGCGTTGATAACTACTACCACTAGTACTACCTGAATTTGTAGCGAGACAGCAGACCTTGGCATCTTTGCCTAAGTGGTTCTGGTGGTAGTAGTATTGCTATTATTAATTGCATACCTTACTCCTATCTCTAGTTCTTGTGATTGGCTAACCGTGTTAGGATTTTATAATGCCTAGGACTGGTAATATTCAATACACTCAATCTATCGTCATTTCCTATCATGCCCTTGACTTTTACAGGAGATCTACAACTAATACAGGTACAATATAAGTCACCTATAGGAAATAAGGGAGAGGAAGTAGTAAAATTGGTATATATAGATATATAAAATACAGCTATAAAGCTAAATGTGAAAGCTAGCCTACCTAGGTATATACTGGTGTGGATAGGATGACGAAGGCACTAGCCACCCAACAACAACCATACAGCTAAAAAGGCAATGAAAGAAAAGGCGGATAGGGAACGGAGTTAAAAAATGAGGAAGAGTGAGGGCACTGAAGTGAAGGTCAATATCAATGTTCTTAACTTTGTCGTTCAGAATAGTTTCCATGTCTGCTGTCTACCGCAGCCTCCCCAGCCATTTGATATATGCCTACGTAGTAATCAAGATAATACAGGTCGATTTCAACACCACCGGAGTATCATAATAATATCCATTGTACACTCAACACGCCCATTCTACAATTCCAGGATGAATCAAGTTTTGTAGCAGTATGAAATCCGCCAAGCTATTCGTTCAGAGGGCCATCGCAACTAAGGACTGGCGAACTGGCCTGATGCTGATATTAGGTTGAGTATACATGATACATCAAAGACTCTGGTATAGTTAGTTCTAATGACACTGATCGTAAATAAATGCCGCAAAACCCATAAATTCGAGAGCTGCTCCCTTACTCCGTCGCTAAATGCCTTTGCCGTCAAAAAGCAGTCCCATTCCGTCAACCACAGCACACCGTCGTTTCCTCAATCCCCGCGGGGTCCTTCCCGTTCTGGTCGCCGTCTATTAAGACCTTGACGACCATCCAGTCGCAGAAGAACTTCCCGAGCCCCGCGCCGATGAAGATGGAGATGATGATATAGCCGTTGAAGTACATGGCGAGCAGCATGATGAGGTACGCGAGCCCGAACGTCGCCGCGTGGATGACGGAGCGGATGATCTGCTGCAGCGGGCTCGCCCGGAACGTGACCGTTCGCGGGTCCGCCGCCGGCAGGTCGGCATTGCAGCCACCGCTCAACGACTGGGTGGTTTTCACCCGCGCGGAAATGTGCCGTTGAAATTGACGCTGGATCAGCCCGTCGTACTCCTTGCCGAGCCGGCGGAGGAACTCGAGGAGCACGACCATCAGTATCACGCCGATGCAGGTCGCGGCCATCATGCCCTCGTTTCGGATCCGCCATGATGAAGTGAGAAAGCCTGGGCACGTGCTGTTAGCTTCCAAATGCGGGGATTTCTCTCATCTCGGTTGGTCCCGGACGTACAAGCATCAATCGTGTACCAATTCCACAGCATCTGTGTCCGTTAGTTTATTGTTGTTCTCAATATTTCTAGCAGACAGCTTCTGGGCGACTCACATCAACTTTGCAGGCATCGCTGTCGCCCGTATCCATACTGCTCATATCCATAGTGGGCGAGTCGTTCAAGCTCGAGATTGGTAATCCCAGGTATACAATCGCTTGGCTATAGCTCAGAGTTCGTGAGTTGCGGATTTACTTGAGCTAAGAAATAGGTCCTGACTAGATAATTTGGCTGCGCAACTAAGAGACAAGTTGAAGTTGTGGAAGAGATATCTAATGGAAGTACTGGAACTGAGCTTTATTTGGGTGTCTATCGCAAGGCAGGAAGACAATCTACATATGAGCTAATTTGAGAGGTTCTGCCTAGCCTATCGTTTTACGACTCCTTGTAGTTCGCCGCCGCTACTCGCAGGCCTTCTTGCTTTACGCAGCATTTATCTTCGTTAGTGTAGCCTTGGCGGGATAACATCACATCCCCTAGGAGGCAAGTCGCATATGTAGGTAGCACTAGCTGGCACAAGGGTCGTGGGGTCTCGAAGGATGTGGGGTTGCTGCACGTAATAAGATCGGGTTCCTCGCCGAAGTGCAGCCATTCACCGTCGCCATATAGCAACATATAGCACGGCTTGCTATAATTCCACGTACAGCAATGGAGCGGCTAGGTCCGTGTGGGTATTGCCTAGCCCGCTATAGCGTCCCATGTGGATCTCGAAACGTGCTCAATTCTTCTCACTTGCTCCACATGACATGCTCCACTACCAGGAAACGAACCACTCCCACGATCTTGCGCATCCGGCTTGCGAGGCGGCTAGGGCTGGATAGATCTCCCTAGATATTAGGCAGCTCGTCAATTGATTGTCCCGTATTGGCATTACCCTACACAGCTGGGTAGTACGTAGCAGTGCGCACAAGTGGTAACCTTCTTCGGGTGGCAGGTCGTCTAAGTGATAGGATGGTGCGACCGTTTAATAGAGGCGGGCACCTACGCCGATACGTGTCCTGGGATCTAGACACATCTTCAGGTTTCACAGTCTTTACTTTAAGATCTAACAACTCCCACCTAGTTCCTGGCCCTATTCCATAATGATATCAGACGATTAACGAATACGCCTGGCCGACTTCAACGAACCCTTACCAACGTCACCGATTCACGGCTACGCAGCCGTCGGTCCTCTCTGACCAGACCCTCGTTACAGACTGGATAGGCAGGTCCTTCCCACGGCCGGCAAGATGGAGACAGTCAAGCATCTCAGCGTTCGACACATCCAGGATCCGACCACAGCAGAGGGCATGGAGCCTCACTGGGGTTACGTAGACCGAGTCCTTCCCTGTACAAACGACATAGGCTCTTGCGAATACCTGGATGCTGTCTATGGTGGCCATGACCTTGGCATGATATATTGCGCCATCTTGTGGGCGACGATTGTGGGGATTGTGTTTGCTTGGTCGATCGCTAGAAGACTCTGCCCATCACCACAAGTTGAATTAGTCACATCCGGCATCGTGGAGGGCGATGCGTTCAAGACATCTAACTCGGGGACTTCACGGTTGAGGCGGACACTGGCTGCCCATGGTCGTCGCTATCTGCTTCCTGATGCTGCGAGAGCGATCTTCGGTCGCACGACGCGATTACAAGTTCTGATATTGGCTATCCTAGCTGGCTATCTTCTGATCTGGACTCATGTCGGTATCGTCTACGAAAAATGGGTTACACCTGTCAAAAAACACCCCGACCTTTTCAATATACGCTCCGGTCTGGGACCGTGGTCCGACCGAGTTGGTGTCCTTGCATACGCTCTTACGCCACTATCTGTCATGCTAGCGAGCAGGGAATCGCTCCTTTCGCTCCTCACCGGAGTACCCTACCAGAGTTTCAACTTCCTCCATCGATGGCTTGGATATATTATCGTGATACAGGGAAGCATGCATACAATTGGATGGACCATCGTTGAGGTCAAGCTCTACCAGCCTCAACCCCAAACCGCCAGGGAATGGGTCGTTCAACTCTACATCATTTGGGGCATCGTCGCTCAAATCCTGCTGCTTCTTATTTTCGCACTGAGCACGCGGTGGGGTATCCGGCTGACAGGGTACGAGTTCTTCCGCAAGGCTCACTATGTTTTGGCCATGGTTTACATCGGCGCGTGCTGGGGCCACTGGAAACAGTTAAGATGCTTCATGCTACCGTCACTGCTTCTCTGGTTCTTGGATCGACTGGCAAGGCTTATTCGCACGGCACTAATCCATCACCAATATTTGCCCGAGGAGCGGATGGGATTCAAGGCGGCAACTGGCCGACTGACTCAATTCCCTGATCCGGAACACGGTGATGTGATCCGCTTAGACTTTGAGCATCGCCAAGAGCCCTGGAAAGTTGGACAGCATTACTACCTGTGCTTCACCGAAGGAAGCATCTGGCAGTCACATCCTTTCACACCCTTGAACCTCCCAGAGGTACGAAATGGGGCAGTCGCACATTCGTATATATTCCGCGCCAAAGGTGGAGAGACAAAGAAGATTGCCGAGCTGGCTGTTAAGAAGCTCTCAGAGTCCAAGGACGCCACGACACCCGTTATCTTACAGGGCGCTTATGGCGAGTCCATTTCCGAGGACTTGACGGCAGATACAAACGTGCTTTGCGTGGCGGGTGGGACAGGTCTTACATACGTGCTCCCCGTACTCCTCGACTTAGCACAGAAGCCTGCTTCAAAAGATCGAAAGATAGAGCTGCTCTGGGCTGTCAGGAGGAAGGACGATATCCGTTGGGTAGAGAAAGAACTCAACGTCATCCGACGTGCGGCCAAGACTCACCAGATAGCCATACATATCTTCGTCACTAGGGAACAGGCCAGTACGACCACACTGGTCCGAGACGAGAAGGCCATCGAGAAAGAAGCGGACGTTCAAGAAGCCGCCACCACGTCTTCTTCGAATTCATCCTTGAAGGGCACGCAGTCAATCTCGACGCTAGACGTCCAGAAGATCGGCGGGGAGGACTACCATAGACACCCGGATCTGAAAGAGCTGGTGAATACGTTCGTGGAAAACACGGTGAGGGGCCCTAGTGTTGTGTATGCTAGCGGGCCTGGTGGCATGATCAGCGACTTGAGAAGCATCGTGGCATCCTGCAATTCGGGATCGAAAGTGTGGAGGGGGAACGAGCGGTTCGATGTCCGCTTGACATGTGATGATAGACTTGAGTGGTGAAGGAGGGAACACCAGCGAATTGCGAGAGATACCATTTGCGTTTTTGAATATAAGCGATACATATGTACATACATGCCATGAATGGAAGAATCCTATCTGAGCTACCGGTTGTGTTATTGCATCCTGTGACCCGACGAAGTGATTAATCCATGCATATATGTACGGGCACCACAGATAAATCAATGAGAGATATGAGTAATGAATAAGTAGCCATATGTTTTTACCTCAATGTCGTCTGTACCAGCTGACGCCGGCTCCGCGCTTCGCGCGGAGACCTTTAAGGGAATTGCTTTTTGCTGCTTATTTGAATTGGGCTAGGTAAATATTGTATTACGTAATCTGCCCGGGAATCGTA